>RJWK010006087.1:0-53493 GCA_004363435.1 Platanista minor
TGTCCCCTGCATCGGCAGGCGGACTCTCAACCACTGCGCCACCAGGGAAGCCCTATGCACCTTCTTTTTAATGTGGAAATTCTTCCTTTCCCCTGCATAGTAGTTTATTGAAAACACTTTTTGATTTATGTTCTTTGGTTATGTTCTGAATAAAGGGAAGGTTCATACTCTCTTATTTTGTGTTTCTGAGATAGAATGTGGGAAGATCAGATGCTAAATAAGACAATCAAGTTAGTTTTTATTGTTTCTATAGATTTTCATCCTAAATAGGAAAACTTTTCTTCTGGGGTTACTTTTAGAAAGAAAAAAATAAAAGATCACTCACTCAAAACTCATGTAAGTGACTGAAACTGTGATGTCTCTGCAAAAAATCCCAACTTCATGTGCTTCTTGTTATTGAGTTAAATAGTATGCAAAAGAAAAGTTTCCCAGAGTGTGATATAAACTTTGATTAAGCAATACTTCTGAATGTTCCTACCTCTAGCAAATGCAAGAGATTCAGTTCACCTTTACTACAAATATAAATATCACTTATAGAAGAATGAATTGGCCATCTAAGATGTCAGAGTACCCAGACATAGTAGACTGCTGTAACAGAACATAATTTCCATTGTGAGTACAAACTGTTTATTTTAATTTGTATTTATGATTAAGTTAAAGAACATAGGTTTTATAGTTAGACAAAGTTAGGTTTTCTCTTGGGATGGACCATTTACCAACTGAGTACTTGAGTACATAATTTAACCACCCTAATGCTTCATTCTTTTTTCTGAAAATATGGATGCTAATACCTCTTTAAGAGATTATTGTAAGGCAAAGAATAATCTGTACAACACATCTAGCTTAATTTCTGGCAGAGAATATGCGCTCTTATTGCTGGTATTATTATGATTATTATTTTATTGATGTAGCTATTATTACTGAGAAAGTGGCTCATGATAATAACTCTTAACATGCAATTTATTTTAACAAGTAATTCTTATTTTAAAAAGTAAACAACTAGGGGCTTCCCTGGTGGCGCAGTGGTTGAGAGTCTGCCTGCCGATGCAGGGGACGCGGGTTCGTGCCCCGGTCCGGGAAGATCCCACATGCCGCGGAGCGTCTGGGCCCGTGAGCCATGGCCGCTGAGCCTGCGCGTCTGGAGCCTGTGCTCTGCAACGGGAGAGGCCACAGCAGTGAGAGGCCCACGTACAGCAAAAAAAAAAAAAAAAAAAAAAGGAAAAAAAGTAAACAACTAACTGCAAAATATTTGATAATCTCCCCTATGTTTAAAGAAATCAAGGATAGCACTGGGAAGAAAAGATAGATTTCTCTCCAGAAAGTAGGTACATACTCCAAAAATTTTGACCTCTTAAGTAATAATGATTTAGTAAAAGTCAAAACGGTATTGATTTGATTTTCTAAACTGAAATGAGTTTTGCCCAATTACACAAATTGTTAGTAATGTTTATTAAGCTGTATTCTAGCAATTTCAGTTAACTCAAGAGACTGATTCCTAAAAACAGCAAATAGAGAAGAAACTACAGTTCAGTGTATGTTGACTTAAACGTGGCATTTGTTCAATCCTTCTAAAGCAGTTTGAGGAAAACAAAATCAGGGTTCACTCTAAGACTTCCCTCGTGTGAAATGTTTTATGTCATTTACTTGTTCTTTTGTTCTCTATTTGAAAATGTAGGAAAGCAAAAATTTTTTTAAAGTTAAATAATAAAAAATAAATTATATACAATCACCTCATTCATTAATGTAAATTTTTTCAATCTTATTTTCTATTTTGTTTGTTCTAGAATGATCAAATGTTAGATGAATACACACATTTAAATAAAGGTACTACAGGCAGATTTTCAAAAGAAAATAATATTCTGAAAGTAAACATGGCTTATGATAATGTTTAAAAATAAAACTGGAAAACATACATTATCAAAAAACTATTTTCATGTGGGTAAAGAATTTAAATAAATTAATAATAAAGTGTGCTTACATACTATTTTAAACTTAGAAAGTACCTTTCTGCTATGTAAATAAGCATGGTAGCATTATTACAGTCATTGTCAATATAATTTGCATATTATATTATTAGATTAATTAGAATATTAATTTCCAGAGGTGCAGAATAAAACCAATTACCATGATTTTATTGCCTGTATATACTTTAATGAAATTTTATAAATGTAAAATACATATCATAAGGAAAAGTAATTTGTTATAAAAGCATAAAGACAGAACTATCAGGGATATATAATGTATGGAAAACAACTTTTCCTCTCTTTAGAATACATTTTATTGGTTACCATATTGTTCAAGTTTAATACATGAAATTTAAATCATAAGTTCTTACATATTTCATAATTCACTAACCTGGCTAATCAGATATAATTCACAAAGTATTTTTCCCTTTTTCCACTATATTGACATATTCAAAATTTATACAAGATATTCTTATAATTACTTGAAGGTTTTTTTTTCTTTGAGATTTGAATTATATCACCTGAAGTATATAAAACTCTTAGTGTTTTAGAAATTTCAAAATAATTTGCAGATGCAACCTACCACCTTTTAAAATATCTTGCTAGACATACTAACTTACTGACCTTTATTGTGTAATCATCTTTCCCTTTATAAACCATCTTCAAATGTCTTCACAAATTCCATCATTTAGGCACACTAGAATTTCTGAGTGGTATTCAGATGATCTCCCGCCAATAGAAAGACCTTTAAGAGAAAACATGCTCTAAACCTAGGAAATAAAGTGAAAGCGTATCTGTATATCCTTTCAGTGTCATATTGCAGTATTAACAGGCCTACCCAAGGATTATTTGATTTTCTAGAGAATGGATCTTTGTTTTGACTTTATATGCTAATTGGTTAGTGCTTAGACACCAGAAAGTTATATGCTTACTTGTAGATATCTGTTTAGTAGAAAAGATATCACCATCCTTTAGGATATAAACTGGTATTATAGGTAACCAAGTGATCTTATTCTAATATTCTACTTAAATGCCTTTCCTTATAGACTATGCAAACACTTATTCCTCAGATGTTCTTGGAATCAGCCTTTCCATGTGACTGGTCCCTCATTAGTTAATGAGCTAAATAAAATCTTTGACATATATTTATTCTATATTTATATAAGGTTCATGTTCTTAAATTCTGAAAATTATAATTAAATAGAATAAAGCTTAAATGAAGAGTGACTGTCCAAATTAAAAATAATTTTAAACGATTAAAATTTGACAATTAAAATGAATACTTTTCATTAAAATGAAACATTATAAAATTAAAAAGATGATTTCATGCTTTTTAAAATTTAAAACACTGGTGTAAAGGAAAACTCAGTCTCACTGTCTTTAGTTTCTTTTATGAAAGCTTATATTGTCTTTAAGATCAGCTAATGTATCATTTTGGTTCTATTATTTATTATGTAGTACTTCCTCATGTCACTAGTAATCTATTTCTTATCATTGTATATGCCTGTTTATAAAATATCCATTTTACTGTATTCTTACAGCTCAGAACAAAAGAGACTCCAGAAAGAGGAGGGACCTGACTGAGGGAATCTGACTGCTTGTGGAAAGCAAAGTGCAAGTCTGGTTGTGAATGGTAAGTGCCGCTGGCTACAGCTCTCTGGAGCAGTATTTCTTGTCCTGTCAGGTGAGTTCAACAAGGTAGAAAAGTTATGGTCTACCTGGAGGTTTCGCTTGTAAAGAATATTTACTTGTAAGGCCATTTGACTGCACTTAGTGCACTGAAGAGCAAGCCTTTGACCTCATGACAAGTAAAGAAGGGACAGAATGAAATGCTGCTTTCAGAGGTCACAGCACTCTGTCAGAGTGTGGGCCAGCTCCTCTTTAATTATTCAAAGAAATCACACCAGTAAAGTCTTTACATTTATTGAATCCAGAGAGAAAACAGTGATTCAGAGAACGATAAAAAGAAAGTGTATAATGTCTCAGTGCCTTAGGATTTAATTCAAAATAATGGACAGGATTTATTTACAGCTTTAAAAATTGTACATTTACTAATTTTTTTATATTGTAATCTAATATTTCAGCTGTGGAAAGAGGCCATTAATAGTTATTAAAGAGTTAGTGGTGATAATAATAGTTAACACCTCCAAGTGCTATTGAGAGGCTTAAAGGAGGTAATGTATATAAATCTCTTGGTACTTTAGTTGGCAAATATTGAGCACTTTATATTACATTATGTTTATTATATTATGGATATTACATTATGTATTGTTTTACTAGAGACTGTAGTAGGTTGAAAATAAAGAGAATTTTTCTTATTTATATGCTCTATCAATCTTTTTTGCCTTTATTTTTAGAATCTAACTCTCATTCTTTTGTGACATATTTTCTACACCTATTCTTTGGACTATCTTTCAACAGCATTATTAAGCAATACAAAATTTGGCATAAACTCACTGGATCTTTTTTTTTTTTTTTTTTTTTTTTTGCAGTACGCGGGCCTCTCACTGTTGTGGCCTCTCCCGTTGCGGAGCACAGGCTCCAGACGTGCAGGCTCAGCGGCCATGGCTCACGGCCCCAGCTGCTCCATGGCATGTGGTATCTTCCCAGTCCGGGGAATGAACCCGGGTCCCTTGCTTCAGCAGGCAGACTCTCAACCACTGCGCCACCAGGGAAGCCCCTTCACTGGATCTTTAACAGTACCTATCACCTTCCTCATACACCTGTCAGGACCACAACTGTTATAGAGCAAGAATAAAAATAGTCAAGAAAAAATACAATTTAGTATTAAATAAGAATTATTTTCAACATTTTTGCAAACTCTTAAATTTAATATGAAGGGAAAATGGAGAATGTTGAAAATGATGTTGAATGCATCATTTGCTTGAAATGATCTATTTTCTTAAAAATATCCTCAAATCTATTATACACCACCTCTAAGGTATAAAAATTTCACACTGCTGAACTATAATTGGTTTTCTGGACTGGATGACATATTTCCATTGATCCACACTCACTTATTAGCTTTTTGATCTTTAGGCTGGTGAGTAATAGCCAGATGATAGAAGAATTTGAAGATTCTGAGAAAAGGGATGGACATAGGGAGAGAGACTAGCCTGAGATAAGAAACTGGATGCCTTCACCATCATGTTAAGAGGAGAAGAGGAAAGAACATACTTTCATATAGACAAAAATTTAATAAAATGTCAAATCATATAATGTATACATATATATATATATGCACATGTATGTCATTTCAAAAAGGGGATATAAAATATGTACAAACTTTCTTGTAACTATGTTCTTAATCATAGAACACTTTTGTTTCTGAATACAAAGTATCTTGTGAACATCTTAAAAATCTGTTTTAGAAATGCTGCTTTGAATGGAAGAATGATAGTTAAAAAGTGTAAATGTTATTTGGACATAAGAAAAAGTATATACATCCTTGCAATTGGAAAGACATGGCTCTTTATGGTACTTTTAAATTAAGTTTATTGATTGCATTATTTAATACATATTTGCCATTAGTTTTTAATAAGATCTTAGGATTAAAAAGTTCTTTTGAACACTTCCTCTAATTTTACTAGTCGTTTTCATTGCATTTAGATGCTACTTTGTTTCATACAAATAGATTTATGGCTGCAAAATCCATGTCCCTGCTGTATTTTATTAATACATAATGTCTCTATCCTTTTTATTGATTTATAATCTTTAATGTTACTTTCTCTTAGTATTTCTTCTCCACATGTCTTGTTTTGACTGTGCTTATTTCTTTGCTGATTCCTACATCTTCAACTTTTTTTTTTTTTTTAATCACTTCGTTTTGAGAATCTTTGTTTCTGAATATAACTATCTGGGTGTTAGTTCTTAATCCAGTATGACAGTCTTTGTCTTCTGATGGATCAATTCCTTCCTTTTTTCCATTCTTTCATTTCTCTCTCTCTCTTTTTATTTTTTGAAATTTTAGTTTCATTTTATGCTACAAAACTTTTTACATGATTTTCCCAATGATTCAATTTTCCAACATTTATTCTAATGTGAAAACACATCAAATACATTAGACTCATAGTAAACTACAAAACAGTGAAAAACAATTCTAGAATTTATTGCATATAGTACCATCAGTGGTTGCTATTTTTAGAGTTTTCTTTGGGGATTATCCATTGAAACATAACATTTCAGAGCAAAGTCATCTTCAAGAGTCGACTTCTGAAGCCAATAAAGAGTACACCAGTCCAATATTTTTATAGGTGTTATTTGACAGGTTATGAGTAGCTGCAAGCCATTTCTACACATTTTTTTCCAAAAGGCTTAGATGATGAAGATGAATCATTACTTTCAACACTACTCTACTAACATAAAGTTCTAACAACTTTCAAAATGGACTTAGGAGAACTTGGACCAACAAGATGGTTCAAGATATGTTTTATTTCTTTGGTGGTTCTCTTATCCATCTCAGTACTTTGGTGAATTTGAAATTGATCATATACTGCACCAGGAGCTCAGAAATGGATATACTCCTATTTAGAGTGCCTTATTAAGCCATACTTCCTCATATCTAAAAGAAATTTATCTAACATTTCAGGAAATTTAATTTTATGGTTAAGATAAATAGCTTGGAAATCTAAATCTAAAATTTAAATCTAAACAATCTAAAATTGTTTAGAAATATGCACATGGATTAGAAATATATTTACATGCTGAAATGGCATTTTCCAATAAGTCATTAATAGAGAATGGATCCTAAAGATCAAACATCACTTTGAAGGCTTAACTTTGATTTTGATTTCTGTTTTCTCTTGAGAAAAATATATTTTCTATTATTTCTGGTAATCTATAATTAACTGTACCAACTTTACAATATTAATCAATGCACGTTGTGCCTGGATGGTATATAAAGTTTGCAACCCAAAAAATCCATTAGCTTTAGCATTCCATCAGAAAGTTAACAGGTTTCAGATCGCTGTGAAAAATGCCATGTTGATAAATTATGTGAAGGGCCCCAACATATTTTTTCAGTTTCTCTAGTATTCCTGTGATGCTGGATATTTTTTTCTTTTTAAGCCAACTATTAAGATCAATATTTCCACACTCCACTGCCATATGGATGTAATGGTCTCTGATTTTATAATCCTAAATTTAGGTTAAATTATTGTTATGTTGTTATAATTTATTAAAATATGTCATAACTCCCATAACTCTCAATTGTTCGGTTACCTGATTCTTCTAGGTTCACATATTTTATAGCATGTATCTGCTTCTTTTCACTAAACACCTGAAATACCTTACTTGAATATTTATGTCCTACCTGCTTTAAAGTTGAATTGTTTTTATTTTATCTAAATGTATTTTTTATTAAGATGTTGAAATCATAAGTAAAGTTTATCAATCTATCAATTCAGTTCTTTCATTTTTAATTTAAGTATTCATATACTTATTTTTCTTCAAGTTTATTGCTTATTTTATATCAGAGATTCCTTTATCTGTGCTATCAGTTCCTATTTTCAACCACTGTTAATTTGGATTTTTTTAACTGCATTTCTTTCCCATTAATTGACATTTACCATTCCTTTCTCTTTATCAGATGATTTTACTTTTATTACAAGTTAACAATTGCTTCTCTCACTAAAAGGCCCTGTTTATACTGCTTCATGCTCTTTAATTCTCTCTTACTACATTTCTGTATAGAAAACTATATTGAGAATACTTTAAAAGTCTCCCCATTTCCCCTGTCACACAATGAGACCTGTGGAGCAACTTGAACTTCCTTTTTCTCATGCTTCATGCCTATCTTGGATTTTGACTAAGATAGTATAGTTCTTACTAGAACTATCTTTCTGTGAGTCTTATGCTGCTCTCAAGCAATACCAGAAAGTATACATTCATCCATTTTGAGTTATTCTATAAATAAATAAATTTGTATATAATTATATAATGTTATATATTACACATAAATGTATATAAAATAAAATAAATATAAATATAGAAACAATATATGTCAATAATATACATTATATATTATATATATTTATTTACACAGACATACATGTGTAAGTTGTATAAATATCAAGTTCATTTATACCAATGTTCATAAGCACTATTAATCTACTATTCCATCTTCTCTTCATTGCTATATTTTGAGATCTTGTTTTGGTTAATGTTTGGTTTGGTGGTAGTTTTTTTAAAATTTTTATTTCCAAACATTTTTATTAGGCATGATAGTTGAGGAATACACTTTTGAATTCTGGCATCTCTTCAAACATCTTTGTGCATCTGAGATGCAAATGACATCGTTAGTAAATTTGGAATTCCTGGACTGAAATTCTTTTCTTTCAGTAGTTCATAAGTGGTATTCTGCATTTAACTGCTGATAATACAAAGATGTCAGTCAGATTTATTTTCCTCTGCTTGTAGCTTATATTTACATATAGAGAATTATAAAATTATTTCTCTATTGTTACAGATGATGTGTTTTATCAAGATAGGTGTTCTTTCTCATCAGTACAGCCTGGAATTCAATGACCTCTCTCAATATGAAGACACATGCTTCATTCAACTCAGAGAATTGCCTTCAGTCAAGTGTTCTGTTATTCCTGACCCTCCATCTGTCCATTTTCCTCCCTTTGAAACTCCTATTCTTTTCTTGCTAATTTTCCTGAACTTGTTAACTCACTAATTTCAGTCTCAATTTCTTCTCATTTAATCTATTTTCTGAGTGTGTCTTCCTAAGTGCTTAAAACAAATCAGGTGTCCATCTGTCTCCTCCAGCAGGTCTTTCCCTCTTGCCATGTGTTTCAAACTTTCCATCTTATGTTTCTCTCTGTGGTTCCTGAGGTCTAACAAGTAAGCTGCAATTTTACTCTGCCAGTTAATTGAGACTTAGATTGAATGTTTGAATGTCTCCCATGAACAGAATTCTCAGGGTTTCTGAGCTAAATGAGACTCCTTGTCTGGGGAGCTGTGGATTAAAGGCAGACTGTCACCACTTTCCTGAGATAAATGGAAGAGTCCTTTCTGCTCTTTGGTATTTGTCTACTTCCAACCTTCCCAGTAGTGAAGAATCAGCTCACTTGTTGTTTGCAATCTGGGCTCGCTGAGGTCAAGGATTTCCGGGCCACATCCTAGAGGAAAATTCAACTTTCAACCTTCACTTGGAATACTCTCCCAACTGGGTTCTACAGATCTCTGGACACCAAGCACTTTAAAGAGTAAGTCATACAGCATCAGATTTTCATTTGGAGAGATAAGAAGAGGAAAAATGTGGATGATGAATTTGAGTGGGCAAACTTGAAAACAGGGATAATATTTTGACATATTGAAGAAATCCAGGTGATATATGATATGATGAAATGAATATAGAAATTGACTATATTGATAGAGAAAATGTAAATAATTTTTAATCCTTTAAGAGATATAACAAAAGCCATGGCCATTGATTGAGATAGAGGACAAGAAAGCAAGAGTCACCTGAGCTAAAACTCAAGATTTTGGTTTGAGGTAAGGTGACAAGATAAATTTTGTGCCTTTTAATCAGAAAGGAGAAATGTATTATTTGGACCAAATTGGTACCAGAATATACTGATGGGTCTATCAAATCTCCTACCCAGATTAGGATTTCCAGATATTCATTGGTTCTCTATCATGAACTTGATAAAACTTGATAAAATGGATTTTTGAAGATTTTTAAAAGATCAAGATCATAAAGATTATTGATAACATTGTTCCACAGGTACTTTAACACTATTTTGAAAAAGAATCTCTGTTCACTCTGAATTCATTCAGTCATTAAGTATTCGCTATCTTTATGTCATTAACAGGAATGGTGAGAAGCAGTTTGAAATCAAAGATGAATAAAGCAAAGTCTCTTTCCTGAAGAATTTCTGTTACACCGATAAACTCTTATTTCTCAGAACTCTTATGACTCAGTATCAGAGAAATTCATAGATTGTCATGAGAAGAGAGGACCTGGAGGATGCGTTGGTGAGAGAAGTCGTACCTAATATGATTTTTAAAGGATGAAGAGAAGTTAAATAGGGAAAGCTCAAGAACATTTCAGAAAGAAAATGACACAAAAGTGAAAGACTGTGGCAACAAACAGCATAGTATAAGCGAAGCACTACAAGCGATTTTGTGTAGCTAGTTAAAAAGTGTGAAACTGGGATTAAAAAAGAGTTTGAATGGAGCAGTAAGTGCCGGGTCATGAAATAGTTTGTTAGGAAGTTTAAGAATTAACCTATACATAAAGAGAAGTTAGGAAATATTTACAGAATTTTTTTTATGACAGTAACATGGTCAGATTTTTTTTTTTTTTTTAGATGGATCACTTTCTCGACTGTAATGTAAATGGATCCAAAGGGGATAAGACTGGAAACAACAGAGATTTGGGAAGTTACTGCATTGGCTTAAGACGGAGTTAGTAACGTTGGAATTATGTCATTTGAATAGGAATAAAGTCAATTTAAGTTTTAGACAGATAACTTGATTTTATGTTCTAGTTAAATTGAGTATGAAAGTAAAGATTCCCAGTTGACAGGTGGACAAGCACATGTAAGGCTGTAAGGAGACAGCTGGGTTGGAAATAAGATTTTGAGTCATCAGCTCATTGGTGTTAGAGGAAGGCATGAGAATGAAGAGAATTTCTCAGGAAAGTCATGCCAAGTGAAATGGTATTAATCTGAACTAGGAATAATGGTGGTAAGTAAGCTTAAAGGGTGGACAAAGAAAGTGATTATCAGGAAAAATTAGTTTTTTTAAAGATAAAGAGATATCTAATAACATTGGCACTTGAAGACATCAGTACTGTTTACTAATATCCAGTTCTCTCTTCCCTTGGGCACATGGGAGGATTGTACTCCTCATTCCCTATGAGTTAGGCATGGTCAACAGGCTCATTCGATCAGTGAATTGTGAATAATAGAGACATATTACTTCCAAGAGAAAACCAGTAACTGCCCAACTCCCTGCGCCCTCTGACTTTGGTATGCTTATCACAGAAGCATTTGTTGAGATGAAGCCTCAAAAAGCCTGGGTTATTGTTTGTTCTTCATAGCTGAATGAATGTTGTTGTTTCAACAGAATTTTTAATACTAAAGCTAATCTTAGCCCATGAAAAGAGCTGTTAGTATTCATTCGGAAATCCATCGTGATCTTAGCAGGACACTTTTGGTGACCTAGTGAGATAAGTCAAACTTCAGTGCATCTAGGAGTTTAACGGATGTGCTATGGTGGACATAATATGTGTCCCTTGCTACTATATGAACATTGGGAGAGAGGAGAGAATCTGGAGAGTATATCCAGGGAACTATAGAGTCAAAACAGGGTCCAATTTGGCAGGGGTGAATCAAAGAGAGAGACTTCAGGAATGTTCATGCCGAGGGAAGGGACCCAGTTAAAATAGAAATGAACACAAAAGAAAAGGAGTGATCAGTGAAGCTATTTTCTACAAAAGCCAGGAGACATTGCAATAAAGGACACACAGGGAGAAGGATTTAGGATGGGCTACAGTCACACAAAGAGAAGGCTTTAAACAGGAAGAGGTAACCCTCAATATCCTAGACAGGAAGTTAGGAGGGATAGAGAGGAAGGAATTAAGGAAAGAACCAGGGTTTAGGTAAGGTAAAATAACAAATCATGAGACTGACAGCCTTCTGTGTTAAATGAGATATTGGGTGGTTTGTTAATAATGAAATTATGTTTTCAGAGGTTACAGTGTAAATTTTGGAGGTGGGGCAATAAGAAAAAAGACAGCAGTATAGACGTTTACATCAGAGAATATTTAGAGGAAAACTGGGAAAAAGGGATTTATCCATCAACAAATTGATAATTGAGATCTTTGTCATGTCTTTTAATTTTTCATTTATTTTAACTTTGTCTAAAGTCTTTTAGTAACGAAACTACTCAGTATGCTAAGTAATATCTGCCCTGGTGTTAGTGGCTCTGCCATATGTTTAAAATAATACCATTTAAAAGATGTTGACCAGTGTGCATCTTCTAAAATCTTGTAATACTAAAATCAGTCGATTGTAGAATGACCTAAAGCAATAATTCCATTAAATATGTTCATGAGCAGTATTTTAGAATCATTTTGTTTGCCTAGTATCATGATTTATATCTTAACTAATTGCATTCTTTTTTTTTTTTTTAATTGCTCTGTGCCAAATATCACAAACTAAGTGGCTTAAAACAACACAAATATATAATCTCCCAGTTTCGATTGGTCAGGAGCCTGGCACTATCTAGCCGACTTCTTTGCTCATTTTGGCTGGGGCTGCTATCTCATCTGAAGCTTAATTTACCCTTCCCAGCTCATTCAAATTGTGATTAGAACTTAGATTCTTTGGATTATAGGACTGAGGTTCCAACTTTCTTACTGGCTGTTAGTTAGAGCCCATTCTCAGCATTGAGAGGCTGCCTGTGGTTTCCTGTGTTCATCATAATATGGTTGTTGCTCTTTTAAGGCTTTGAAACTTATTTCCTCTCACTGTGATTTAAAGAGCCCATATAGACAGGCCCATCCACATAATTTCCTTGTGATTCACTCAAGGTCAGCTGATTAGTAACCTTAACTCTATTTACATCTGTAAAATCTCCTTTGTCATCTAATATAACATAATCATGAGTGTGATAATCCATCAAATTCACAGGTTCTGAACACACTCAAGATGAGGAAATTACCAAAGACATTTACACCAGTGTGAAAATCTTTAGGGCCATCTTAGAATTACAATTATGCCAACAATCTTGACAATCATAACACTTAAATAGTACATGAATTATTGAACATACAAGAGAAAATATTAAAATATAGCAACCTCATCCCCACCTTGTAGTATTTTCTAATATTATCACCTGATAACTTTTCTTTCATATTTCCTTCATTAATGGATTAAATATATATTCCACCTTGAAATCCATAAAAATTGGTTTAAAAATTGATGTAGAAAGAGGAGCATGAGAGAACAAAGTCATGCATGGGAGAGGAAAGACAAGAAGAGATATTTTTACATAAAGAAGATGAATGATTCTATGAGCTTCTAAAACTGACCCAAAAGGATTTTTAAATCTCCTATAGCCATAGAGATATAAAGAAAAAACACAAATTCTTGACGTTTCAAGTAAAAGATTACAATGCAAATGAAATTCAGAACCTCTCTGGAGCTCTTAAGTGAAAGTGAGAATGATGATTAGAAAAAATCGGAATGATGGAATTTGTAGGGATTCTGATAGATTATGATTACTTACACCACCACCTCCAATCCTCTTTAACTTTGCTTTTAAAAAGAAAACATCTCTTGCTCTAATGGAAATTGTTAGCATTCCTTTGCTTTAAGACTCTTTAATAACCTCATTTGAAGCAGATGCATTTCAAGGGAATGCTAATTGTTTTTAAGATCCACAAGTACCATCTCTCAGATCTTCCTGAGCCATACCCTCAGAAGAATTAAAATGAATTATGACTTGAGAGGAGATGGACAAAAATCTGGCAAATCATTTGGTTTTTATTCTACTATTTATATCAACCAAAACCTGGGGCTTCATGTAATTCATGTACAAAAATATTATACATGTCTTACGTTAGGGAGGAAAAATCATAACATTATATGGAGTCAAACAATTAATATGGATTGCAGCTTGAGCAGTGATAGGTATCCCTAATTACTTGGTAGATAACTGAAATCTGGACTCAATATTGGCTTATGTTAAATAAAGTTGAGATATTGGAACTTAACTGGAACATAATGCAGGAAGAAATGACAGTACTTAGAGAGAGAAGCTATCTGTAGAGAATTCTTCATAGGTTATTTACTCACCCTAACTAATCATGCTCCCAAGAGGGGCTCTTCAGTTGCTTTCCCTTCTCCCTTGTCTTCCTTCATTTTCTCTGGCTCCTGGTCTAAGGGTAGTGTACATATGTTCAACTCCATAACAAAGGGCTCTGGTTTCTATAGGATGCCTTCATCACTGAAGTCAGAGGTAACAAGAAACAGTATGATTTTCAGTCTGTCCTCCTGTGGTTCCAGCTTTCTATTATCTTCTCTTCCTGCCTGTGGACTTCAGCCTCCAGCATTAGAAACAAAAATATCCTTGCAAAGACTATTTATTCAACCCCCCTACTTCCATAAGTCATTTTCTATAATAACTATCTCACTGGTTCAGCTCCTCTGATTGAACCCTGACTGACACAAAAGGAAATCTAGTAATTTTTTAAATAAGCATAGTAGAAAAAGCAAAAAATACAAACAAATCTAAGTGGAATGAAGACACTTGAGGTGAGGCACCAAGTTGGAGAATCAAGGGCTTCTTACCTAATTCCCATATTAGAACCGATAGGTAGACTCTAGAGATCCTGGAGTAAAGGAGAAACTGGGATTCCTTAAAGGTGTATCCTCATAACAAAAATGCAAATATGTAATGGAGATAGTCTTCCTGGTTTTCCCCTGGGGTCCTGTGAACAATTTCAGGGTAAATTGCTTTGGGCAAAGAGAAGTATTGAGACCTTTTAAGTGTTACTCAGTGCACATCTGTGAACTGACATGAAGTTTTGATCATTCAAAAGACCACTGCACACTTTTATTCAGAATGGGGGCTTATGGAGGTCAGTTGAGAAATTATATGTTGGCCTGAATCCATCTTTTAGTGGGCTTGGTAAATTTGAAAAAACATTCTATAGTTATCTTCCCAAATTCCAGGTGTATAGTTAACATATCTCCATATTTGACAGAATTCCTACATTGGTTTCCTGGCCCATGGAGTAAAGGTTGTTATGATACAAAGGAAAAGTGGAGGTCTCTGATCCCATTATATCCAAAAAGAACAACAACAAAAAAAGAATATTATCCATGATGCAATCTCAAAGAATGATGCCAACATCAAAGACTTGAAAGATGTAAGAATAGTGAGTTCTAACTTATCTCCGTTGAAAATGCCACTTTGGCTGTGAAGAAATACCAGTGCTGGAGAATGAATGGGAATTATTGGAAACAATTAGAAATTGCCTCCATTGCAGCTGTCGTTTCCGATGTGATCTGCATACTGTAACAAATACCACGAAGGTCAGTAGGCAGTAAAAAGCTATTAATATGGTAAATGCTTGCATCTATGTTTTAATTAGGAAGGACCACCAGAGAGTTTGCTTTCATAAGGCACTGAGGACAGCACATCTTCACACTATTACCTCAGGAATATGTCAGCTCTGTTCTATGTCATAGCGTAGTACACAGGAAACTTGATTGTTTTACCATCCCTTTGAACATAATACTATCTTACCAGACTGATATCATGGAAATTAGATCATGGTGGTCAAGACATAGCAAGTAACCTTTAGAACTATTTGTAAGAGGTACGGGCCAATGGTGGAAGATAATTTTCCATGAAAATTCAGAAAGGATGAATGTTATTCATGAAGTCACTAAGGACTTCCCTTAAATAGGGCCTGTGTAGCTGAGTAACTAATCTCCAGTTGCAAAGACTAATACTGAATTCCTAATAGGATGTCATTTCCCAAGAGGACCACCCTGATTCCTGATGGTAGTTGAATTATATTTAATCTCTTCCTTCCATCACATAGGGGAGAAGCGTAGGGACAATAAATAATTCATTAAAATGGTGATTCAGGTTATAGATGTTTTTGCCTGCCCCAAATTCTTTCAGCATCACCCTTATTGACTTATTAAATATTTTATTTAACATTGTGGTATTCATACAACACAGTTCCTGAACAAAGAAGTCATTTTCAACCAATGAAACAAGAAAACTTGCTTACTATCACGAAGTTCATTGGTTTTGCCATATAACCCCATTCGTAGAAGCAGCAGGATTAATATTGATACAAATTGAGATGGTCCTTGAGGACTTAGTTATTTTGCTGATTGGATGACAATAACTTGTCAATGACTATTATAGCTGGAAAAGTACACCAAATATTGGAATAAATGTAAAAGTTTTGGATTCTGTTTTTGGCTCTATCTTTAATTAATTGGATAGATTGAAGCAAATCAGTGTACGATTTCATACATTTTTTATAAATTTATTTATTTAATTTATTATTTTTGGCTGTGTTGGGTCTTTGTTGCTGCACGTGGGCTTTCTCTAGTTGTGGCGAGTGGGGGCTACTCTTCATTGCGGTGTACGGGCTTCTCTTTGCAGTGGCTTCTCTTGCTGCAGAGCATGGGCTCTAGGCATGTGGGCTTCAGCAGTTGTGGCTCATGGGCTCTAGAGCACAGGCTCAGTAGCTTTGGTGTACAGGCTTCAGTAGTTGTGGCTCGTGGGCTCTAGAGCACAGGCTCAGTAGTTGTGGCGCACGGCTTATAGTTGCTCCGCGGCACGTGGAATCTTCCCGGACCAGGGCTCGAACCTGTGTCCCCTGCATTGGCAGATGGATTCTTAACCACTGTGCCACCAGGGAAGCCTATCATATTTTTTAAAAGATGAAAGATTGTTTCTAAGAACAACAGAAGTATCCAAGGTGTTTGAGAAAGATCCAATGGTTAAAAGTTTACAATGAATATTTTAAAGTATATTTAGTTTTAAATGGAATGCCTCTTTAAAATTATCTGAGACTTTATTCCCTTCTGGCCCCTAGGTTCTTCACAACATTTCTTTTTTTCTTAGATTCCATATATATGTGTTAGCATACGGTATTTGTCTTTCTCTTTCTGACTTACTTCACTCTGTATGACAGACTCTAGGTCCATCCGCCTCACTACAAATAACTCCATTTCGTTTCTTTTTATGGCTGAGTAACATTCCATTGTATATATGTGCCACAAATAGATAGCTAGTGGGAAGCAGCCGCATAGCACAGGGAGGTCAGCTCGGTGCTTTGTGATCACAGGGATGGGTGGGATAGGGAAGGTGGGAGGGAGGGAGACGCAAGAGGGAGGAGATATGGGAACATATGTATATGTATAATTGATTCACTTTGTTATAAAGCAGAAACTAACACCATTGTAAAGCAATTATACTCCAATAAAGATATAAGACAAAAAAAAATATCTGAGAAACTTCTTGTGGATGTTAGGTGGTTATTAGTGTTTATCAGATGCCTATAACTGTGATTTCATCTGTCAGTTTATCATATGAACAGTGTTTGACAAGCTGAACTTTTGACCATTATATCCTTTTAGTGTGTTTTTGTTTTATTTAAATATATTTTTGTTTATAATTGTTGAAGTAGAAATTCTTAATGGTTTAGGACAAATTTCATGCTTTGCCAAAGTTCTGAATATTATTTTGAATTCACTAAACTTTAAAAGAATTTTATGACTGAAAAAAATGATTAATATACAGTAAGATCCATGGTTTTAGCAATTAATGAGAACCAAACTCTCCTTTCATTTACGGTTAAGATCCCATAGTGATCCTCTATTTTTGGCAAGAAGGTGAAAATCAGAGTTGAGTAATTATGATGCCAAAAGAAACAGCTGCTAAACATTCCAAACTGAGCATTATAAACCTAATATAATATCAAGCTTTGGAAGTTAATGTTGGTATAGGATTTTTATATTCTTATGAAAAACTAGTAAAAAAAATTACAAAATATGAGAGAAATGTATTTATTTTAAACACCTTTATTAGAGTATAATTACTTTACAATGGTATGTCGGTTTCTGCTTTATAACAAAGTGAATCAGTTATACATATACATATGTGAATCAGTTATACATATACATATCTCTTCCCTCTTGCATATTCCTCCCAACCACCCTCCCTATCCCACCCCTCTAGGTGGTCACAAAGCACCGAGCTGATCTCTCTGTGCTATGCAGCTGCTTCCCATTAGCTATCTATTTTACATTTGGTAGTGTATACATGTCCATGCCACTCTCTCACTTTGTCCCAGCTTACCCTTCCCCCTCCCCAAAAACTCAAGACCATTCTCTACTAGGTCTGCAGCTTTATTCAGGTCTTGTCCCGAGGTTCTATGGACCATTTTCTCTTTTATTTTTTAGAATTCATATATATGTGTTAGCATACAGTATTTGTTTTTCTCTTTCTGACTTACTTCACTCTATATGAGTCTCTAGGTCCATCCACCTCACTACAAATAAGTCAGTTTCGTTTCTTTTTATGACTGAGTAATATTCCATTGTATATATGTGCCACATCTTCTTTATCCATTCATCTGTTGATGGACACTTAGGTGGCTTCCATGTCCTGGCTATTGTAAATAGAGCTGCAGTGAACATTTTGGTACATGACTCTTTCTGAATTATGGTTTTCTCAGGGTATATGCCCAGTAGTGGGATTGCTGGGTCATATGGTAGTTCTATTTGCAGTTTTTTAAGGAACCTAAATACTATTCTCCATAGTGGCTGTATCAATTTACATTCCCACCAGAAGTGCAAGAGTGTTCCCTTTGCTCCACACCCTCTCCAGCATGTATTGTTTTCTAGATTTTTTGATGATGGCCATTCTGACCGCTGTGAGATGATATCTCATTGTAGTTTTGATTTGCATTTCTCTAATGATTAATGATGTTGAGCAATCTTTCATGTGTTTGTTGACAATCTGTATATCTTCTTTAGAGAAATGTCTATTTAACTCTTCTGCCCATTTATGGATTGGGTTCTTTGTTTTTTTGATACTGAGCTGCATGAATTGCTTTTATGTTTTGGAGATTAATCCTTTGTCAGTTGCTTCATTTGCAAATATTTTCTCCCATTCTGAGGGTTATCTTTTGGTCTTGTTTATGGTTTCTTTTGCTGTGCAAAAGCTTTTAAGTTTCATTAGGTTCCACTTGTTTAATTTTGTTTTTATTTCCATTTCTCTAGGAGGCGGGTCAAAAAGGATCTTGCTGTGATTTATGTCAGAGAGTGTTCTGCCTATGTTTTCCTCTAAGAGTTTGATGGTGTCTGGCCTTACATTTAGGTCTTCAATCCATTTTGAGTTTATTTTTGTGTATGGTGTTAGAGAGTGTTCTAATTTCATTCTTTTACATGTAGCTGTCCCGTTTTCCCTACACCACTTATTGAAGAGGCTGTCTTTTCTCCGCTGTATATTCCTTCCTCCTTTATCAAAGATAAGGTGACCATATGTGTGTGGGTTTATCTCTGGTCTTTGTATCCTGTTCCATCGATCTATATTTCTGTTTTTTTGCCAGTACCATACTGTCTTGATTACTGTAGCTTTGTAGTATAGTCTGGAGTGTGGGTGCCTGATTCCTCCAGCTCCGTTCTTCTTTCTCAAGATTGCTTTGGCTATTCAGAGTCTTTTGTGTTTCCATACAAATTGTGAAATTTTTTGTTCTAGTTCTGTGAAAAATGTCAGTGGTAGTTTGATAGGGATTGCCTTGAATCTGTAGATTGCTTTGGGTAGTAGAGTCGTTTTCACAATGTTGATTCTTCCAATCCAAGAACATGGTATATCTCTCCATCTATTTGTATCATCTTTAATTTCATGCATCAGTGTCTTATAATTTTCTGCTTACAGGTCTTTTGTCTCCTTAGGTAGGTTTATTCCTAGATATTTTATTCTTTTTGTTGCATAGCAAATTACCACAAATTTAGCAGCTTAAGATAGCACACATTTATTTTCTCACAGTTTCTGTAAGGTAGAAGTTGTGGCACAGCCTAGCTAGGTCTCACCAGGTTGAAATCCATATGTTGACTGAGGCTGTGATCTCATCAGAAGCTGCACTGGAGAAGAATCCATTTGCAGGGTCCCTCACTTGTGGGAAGAACTCATATTTGTGGCTGGCACTAAGGTCCTCATTTTCCTGATGGCTGTTGGCCAGGGGCTGTGCTCAGCTCACAGAGGTCACCCTGATCTCTCTTCCACATAGCCTTCTCCATATGCCCTCTCACAATGTGGAAGCTTACTTCTTCGGAACAAGCAACAGAAAGACTCCCACCTCAGAGACAGCCAAGCCTCTCTTTTAAAGCCTTTCACCTCATTAAATAAGGCCCACCTAGAATACTCTCTCTTTTGATGAATTCAAAATCAACTTACTTGAGACCTTAATTACATCTGCAAAGTCCCGTCACATTTGCCATAGCCTATTTTCTAGAAGCAAGTCACATTCAAGGAGAGAAGATTATACAGGATTGTGCGTGTCAGAAGGTGGAAATCACTGGGGTCCACTTTAAGGTTCATCTGCTGAAGATGGAATTGTGGTGATCAAATCCAGAAGATGTCCAGCTTATCATTGTTAACATATGAAAAAGTGGAGAAGAACTCCAATGAGGTCACAGTGTCCTAAGACAGAATATAATAAGTGCTGGAATGACAGCACATTAAAATGGTTAACAGAACACTGACAATAGACAATAACAACAATGATGCTCCTTAGGGTTCTTTTACACACTAGATAGCTGCTACACCTAGCCACCTATCACCTGTTGGAAATAAAATGGTGTGGAAGGGGAGATACAGGTTGTTCCAGGCAAATTTACATTGATAATCCTTGCTTGTAATTTTTCTGTAAATCTTGCTTTTCCTAAGATGTTGAGCTCAGCTAAACAAGAATGGATTTACCTTTCTTTTAGAAGTGACATTATTTTCTATATAAGAATCAATTCAGGACAAATAAAATAATTTATTTGCAACAACCCATCCCCAAACCTTAAGAGAAAAATAAAAGTGCTTTATTAAGCCCCACGGTTGGGAAATGTGCTTTTATAAATTAGATTTCCAACATTATTCAGTTTATTTTTAGAAAGCCAACATATTTTGGCACTTGTTTTTCCCTGCTACAATATAAATAACTGAACACGTTGGAAAAGTAGCAAACGCTTCCAACTTTTTCAACCTGAAATTCTATCTCCTGCCATTTTTCCAGAATAGGAGGTCAACACCTTTGAACTAAGGGTTGCTTATCACTCATGTGCCAGAAGGACATGGTTACCCAGCAATCAGCTACTAACTTCTCCTTGCCAAAGTTTTGGGTTGTAGCAGGTCTGCATCTAAACTTCAAATCCAACCTCTGAAGTGTAAGAATAGGAAAGAAAATGTCCTAATTGTATAATTCCTTTTTTTTTTCCTATATAAATCTTCCCTGGAATATGACATATAAATATTATCAGGTAGTCAGGTGAAAATTCTTGTATAATTCTATTTGAACTATTAATTATAACAATGAACAACTAGAAAGTCATTATATTAAAAATTGTCTTTACTTAGCACCTGTTATATACTGAGCAATATTGTAAATTCTGAGAATTGAGAGAGCACTCTACCCTGAATATCTAACAATCAAAGAATTGTTAGGCATAGTATGGTATATCCAAATTATTAAATGTTAAACAATCACTACTCTGGTATTTCTAAAGAATCTTTAATGATATTTTTACAAAACAATTTTAAATAAAAAAGATTAAAAATTAATATTAACATGGAAAAATTGTAACATGTTCACCCAATAGAATGTGATATAATAGTAGAAATGAATGACCTATACTGAAACATATCAAATTAGATTAATCTCAAAAATAATATTAAGCAAATTATAGAGGAATACTTACAGTATAATCACATAATACTATGTAGTAAAAGCGAAAGAAATATATGCAAACAATGAATACCAAATTCTGTCTAGTGTTTAAATATGTGAGAGAAAGAATAAAAGTGATTCCAGAGAGAAACAAAAGGGGCTTCAATCATTTAGGCAATGTTTTATTTCTTTTGCTTTATATGGGCACATCGGGTATAGTAATATTTTTTTGATACCTATTTTTATTCACAATTATTTTTAAAAAATCGCAGGAGTAAAACTACCAATAGAAAAAAAAAACCCAGCATATGATATATAATTCCATTTGTTGAGTAGTAGGGTTTTTATATTTTTTTCATGTTTTCATTCTCATCTTTCTCTCTTTCTAGTCAATAATCATGTATTCATTTTATAATTAGAAGAAAAAATGTGACTCAGAACAGTTTAAATGTGTCACTGTTCATGCACGGTGGTGAGGAGTGGGAATTTTAGTCTCTAGTGGGGCAGGGTTATCATTTGGTCCAAACCAGAGCTTTCTCTTTTTATCAAACCAACAATTGCTGAATTTCAAATCATGTTTTTTTTTTTTTTTCATTTACTGAGACCAGTTGATGGGCTTTTCTAGCCATTTTTCCTAAATTATCATTTTGGGAAATATCCCTTTGGACCATGCCTGAGGTTTGGCTGCTTCTGGTCCCTTTAACAGCAGCCTTCCTTGCAGAAATATCAGTGAGGTGATTTCCCCTAGCTTCTAGAGAGTCAAGTTTAGAATGTCACAGATTCTTTTTTTTTTTTTTACAAAGGTTTTTTTTTTAATTAATTAATTTAATTCATTTTATTTTTGGCTGCTTTGGGTTGCCGCCGCTGTGCACGGGCCCTCTCTAGTTACGGTGAGCAGGGGGCCACTCTTCACCATGGTGCACACACGGGCTTCTCATTGCAGTGTCTTCTCTTGTTGCAGAGCACAGGCTCTAGGCACACGGGCTTCAGTAGTCGTGGCTCACGTGGGCTCAGTAGTTGTGACTCACGGGCTCCAGAGCACAGGCACAGCAGTTGTGGCACACAGGCTCAGTTGCTCTGTGGCATGTGGGATCCCCCCAGACCAGGGCTCAAACCTGTGTCACCTTCAGTGGCAGGTGGATTCCTAACCACTGTGCAACCAGGAAAGCCAGAATGCCACAGATTCTTAATAGCAGCTAAATCTATTATTGTGGATATTGCATCCAATAATTCCTGAACATAGGGGTTACTTTTAATATTATTTTCACTGGAAATAAGGAAGCCGTGTTGCTTCCCCAAAGTTCCAAAATCCTGAGCTACTCTGAAAGTATATCTACTATCAGTATTAATATTGGCAGTTTTGTCCTTGGCTCAAGTACAAACACATATAAGAGCATGGGATTCAGCTTGTTGGGCCAGAGTAGCCATAGGTAAAAATGCTGACTCAACAACATCAAAAGGAGCTGAGAGGACATACCCAGCACAATATTTGCCATTGTCATCTTTTAAATAGGAACAGCCAGTGAACCACGAGAAAAAGTAAGCATTACCCAAAGGAGTTTCCTGTAGATCATCACAAGGAGTCAGGTGGTGGTCTGTCAGGGCTAAGCAACTGTGAGGGAATGTAAAAAAGTAAAATGTAAAAAAGTTATGTGGGGAGCATTTAAAAAAGGACTTTATAGGTGAGGCAGCTGACAGAAACGTTGAGCGTGATGAGAATTCAGGAGAGCTTCTACTGCATGAGGTACAAAAATGGTTAAAGGGGATTCCACAGTGGTTTTCTTGGTGGTCTTAACCAAAATGGCAGCAGCTGTGATGGCCTTAAGGCAAGAGGGGTATCGCAAGACACAGGGTCCTGTGGCTGGCTATAATACCCTATGGGTATGATGGTCCTTGTGTTATTGGGTGAATATCGCAAGGACATTTCCTTCCTTTTCAAATACAAAAACGAAAAGGAGAATCTGTTAATTGGAATGCCCAAGGACAGATGGGTTCAGCAGCTTCTTCTTTTTAGGCCTTGAAGACTGTAATTTGGTCCTTCCCATAAAATTGGGTTTGGGTTTTTAATTGTTGAATAGAACATAGAGGTTTGACAATAAGAGAGAAATTTAGAATCCAACTTCAGCAGTAACCAACTAGCCCAAAATATCCTCAGAATTAGTACTTAGTTTTGGTTCTGAGAAACTCAGGACACCATGAAGTCTATCTGGATATAGGTGCAGTGCTTGTTCTGATACCAGATGCCCTAAGACCCAGACCCAGGCTTGGGAAAACTGCAGTTTTTCTTTGGCAACCTTATGTTCCTTTAGACCAAAATCTTTTTAGCAAGTGGATGTTCTCTTCCTGTGTGGAGGCTTGAGAAGGGGAACACAGAAGCAAATCATCCACATATTGCAACAAAGTAGAACTTTACCATAGAGAATATTATATCATCCAGATCAGCCTTCAGGATTTGCAAGAATTAAGAAGGACTGTCAGTAAAACCCTGAGGCATTACTGTTCAGGTGAATTGTTTTTCTTCTCAAGTGAAGGGAAAAAGATATTAGTTAGCTTCATCACCTGGAATACTAAAGAATGCACTGCATGACTCAATTAGAGTAAAGAATTCACTTCTGGTAGGAATGGATGTTAGTGACATACAAGGGTTATGAACAACCGAGTGTCAAGAGACAACAATGTAGTTTACTGCTCAGAGGTCCTGAACAAACCTCCACTTTCAGTCCTGAAATTTTCTTACCGATAAAATGGGAGTGTTACAGGGGCTGCTAGTACAAGGGACAATGAGGCTTTGGACCTTGTAACCTTCTATTATGGGCTTTATGACTTGAAGGACTTTTTTACTTATAGGGTATTGATTAATTATTGGAAGAGGTTTTAAGAGGTCTATTTGATGGGAGGTGCTCTGTGAATTTTGCTAACATCGGTAGGAAGATTTTGCCCGTAAGAAAGGTGGTAGCTGATTTAATAGGGACAAATGATTGGTGTTTCCAGAATCAGCTCTAGTACTGTCAGAGACAGAACAAATATAAAATGTCAAAGGGTCATTTAATTCACCTGGTGGGTTACTTTGATAACTATTGTCAATTTCTAGAATTCTCATTTTTGGAAGAAATAAATTTCAGCATGGTACAATTATAAGAAATCTCATCCTAATAAATGGATAAGGGAGGAGGAACTAAGGGGACAAGGGTGTATACCTCTCAGAGTCTAAACAAATGGGAATAAGTTCAGAGACAGGAACCTCTTGAGGTTTATTAGAGATCCCCACTATTTGAACTGTTTAAGTAATCTGAGGCAGGGGGTGTTTTATAGTAGTGGGATTGAGAACACTGAGAGTGTGGCTCCCTCCAGTGTCAATTAGGACTGGAAGAGATTCAACCCCAACCTGGAGATATGTTCCTTCAAGCCGATTAAGAAGGAGGATTGGGCTTCCCTGGTGGCGCAGTGGTTGAGAGTCCACCTGCCGATGCAGGGGACACGGGTTCGCGCCCCAGTCCGGGAAGATCCCACATGCCGTGGAGCGGCTGGGCTCGTGAGCCATGGCCGCTGAGCCTGTGCGTCCGGAGCCTGTGCTCTGCAAAGGGAGAGGCCACAACAGGTGAGAGGCCCACGTACCGCAACAACAACAACAACAAAAAAAAAAAAAAAAAAAAAAGAGAGAGAGGATTGGGAATAGCCCCTGTATTTCCTCAGAACCTTGTCTGAGAAATGAGATGTTCAAAAGGCTGCATATAGAGCTGAAGATGTTTAAAGTGCTTACTTTAAGCACTTTAAGAGAGTAACTACCTCCTTTCCAATGTCCTGGATCTTTGCAATAATAGCAGAAGCTGGATGGGTTTTGGTTTTCTTTAGGAGCCTTCATTTTTTGGATTTGAAGATGAAGAATTTTGGCAGTCTTCGTTTAATGTGACCCATGTAGAGTGTAAAAGAGCTGGTTTGCCACATTAACTAAATCTAGAGTGATCATAGTTTCCATTCCATTCTGTTTTTTTAAAATTATTATTGTTATTTTTTACTAGAAGGGAAAAGTCCCAGTATAGCCCATTAATAAACAGAGTTAAAAGCTACACAGGTAGAATCAACATCTGAAGGAAGACCAGGATTTTCTTTAAAAGTAATCTAAAGTTGATTATAGTAACCATGAACAGGTTCATCAGATTTCTGTGTGCAAGTCTGAGTTTTGTTCCAATCAACAGGCTTTGGAAAAGCCCTAGGAATTGCTGGTTGGAGTTGCCTAATCCAGATCATATAATAAGTTAGCTGGTCTTCTGGTTGTAAGTTCTAGAGACCATTCAGAATTTTCCCAGTTAGAGGTTTTCATCCAGTCTGGGCCTGGCTTTATGGACAAGCAAGTGAACTAGATATAGGTCAGAGAAACCAGGCTGATAAGTTTGAATGACTATATTAATTCCTCAACAAATCTGTGAGGAACTTTGGTTACTTTGGGAAAATCTGACTATGGCTTATAGTGAAGTATAAGAAGTTTAGGCTTTGGATCCTCAGAAGGCTTTATTTTAAAGGGGCAGGTTCTGACAAGTTCAGAGGAGAAGGGAGCGGAGAGAATTTGGGGGCAAAATGGAATTTTAGTGAGATAATCATTACAGAGAATTGAGGGTATAGGGGAGGCAAAGGCAGCACAGAGGGAAGGAGGAAGATGGCGCTAGTGGTGGAGTCTAAGGCAAAGAAACCAAAGAAAAGACTGAGGCTTCGAGATCCATTTTATCTTTCTTAAACATTCGTGTGTCTCCATTAATCTTGAAATCTTGTTTAGTGGAGAGGCAATTTTAGGCTCCTGATAATGATGAGAAGTCTCAAAACACCAACTAAAAGAAGAATTTCACTTTCAGCTATTATAGTCCAATTCTGTTTTAAGGAAATTAAGTTTGAGATTTCAAAAGTTCTTGATAATGGCCATTGAGGCCATTGTCATTCTGAATTGCCTTTAGTCAGGTCAGTCTATTTAGTTTTACACAAGTGCACAAGAGGAGGGAATGTGTTGGGTTTTTTTTTGCGGCACGCGGGCCTCTCACTGTTGTGGCCTCTCCCGTTGCGGAGCACATGCTCCGAACGCGCAGGCTCAGCGGCCATGGCTCACGGGCCCAGCCGCTCCGCGGCATGTGAGATCTTCCCGGACCGGGGGACGAACCCGTGTCCCCTGCATCGGCAGGCGGACTTCCGACCACTGCGCCACCAGGAAAGCCTGGGAATGTGGTTTTTTAAGCATAAAATCATCTTGGAGTCCTGTAGAGTGGGTTCCTCAAAATACTTAGATAACTGAGATCCCATTTTCATAGGTTTTTCTCTAGAGTAAAGAACAATTTTCAAACAGCTCAAACGGCTTACTGCACAAATGCCTGAATTCAACATCTTGCAAGCCTGAATACCAGTCAGTTCTAAGGAAACAACTTGCTCCCAGGAGAGCCAAGTCAAAACTTTTTCACACAGTTTCCAGAGAATAGCCCCTTCCAGAGGAATGAGCTGAAGTTTAAAGGCATTTTCAGCCAGCTTTACGTGAAGCAGTCTGACTCAAAATCAAACCAAAGTTCCAAAGGAGTACTTGTATACAGAACAAGGCCTTAACCAGAAAGACAAAACCTTAAAATAAATCCCAAAGAAAACCTGGAGAGTTTCAAATGCAAAGCAGGAATGAACTTGAATCCAGAAGAAAGATACATGTCCAAACCCCAGGGTTGGCAAGAAAGCAGTGAGTGACAATGGGCTTAATTTCAGGTACCACACCTGTTTGGTTCAGCAGACCTGTAACCTTAGGGGGCCTTCTCTGGCCCCTGTACTGGTCACCAAAATGTTGAGCTGAAATAAATAAACTGCCAGATATTTCTCCAGCAAAGGTGGGTTTATTCAGGATCAGTAGAGATTTGCAGTTCAGGGTCTGCAACACGGGCAAGTCATGTGCAAGTCCCTTACATATCAAGGGAAGGAAAACACTTTTATAGAGGGTAAAAGGAAGCTGGGAGGGCTATAGTAAACAGAATCCATCTCTTTTCACTTGCTGAGTTCTTGTCAGGAAAGAAGAGGAGTCTTTCTACTTCCTGTTGGGCTCTACTATCATCACAGGGCATGAGAGCTCTCCTTTCCAGTCTTCTGATTCTATTTAATTAAGGTTTCTGTTTATTAATTTTTTATAGGAGAAACCAATACCACCAACACCTTGATCTTGGACTTCTACCCTGCAGAACTGTGAGTAGATAAATTTCTATTGTTTAAGCCACACAGTCTGTGTTATTTTGTTATGAGAGCTAGCCATAATTATGAAAAAAAAAAGAGTGTGACAAAACATGTCAATGTATCACATAAAATAGCAGGAACAATAATTTAAAAAAAGCAGCAAGAAACAGATTAAAAAGAGCTATACATTTAAATGTTATTTCTAAATAGTGGAATTAATAATTTTGATTTTGTATCAGTTTTTCTGTGTTTCTAAAAATCACTAAATAATGCCTTAAAGTGAAATATAAAAGGTTATAGTAGAAAAGTTAAACATAAAATGTTAAAAAATTAACCAAATCATAGAAAATTAATTATTATTTTCCTGAATTAAAAGGCCATAGAAATGTATGGTTGTGTATTTTATAATATAGCATATGCACATTCAAGATTGATAAAAGCTCTTTGCCATGGTATTAATCCTGACATAATGAACGTCAAGGGCGTTGCATAGTGCTGGTACCAGCACTAGAGGTTTCTCATTAACGTGTGTCAATGCACCACACAAACATCTCTTTGCCTGGGAAAGTTCCTTAGGGAATGTTTGAAGCCTCAGTGGACATGCATTGCACTTGTTATTCAATCAGAGTTCTGCATATTAGAGTGAGATTTGCTTTCTTAATACCTTCATTGTCTTTGCTAAGCTAAAATACACAGGAAATTTTTCACTTTAGGGAAAAGATTAATTAATTTAAGCCACAAAATTCAATTTAACAAGGCAAGGGTCATTTGTAAACCATGTTCTGACCATCTGATTGAAAAACTTGAGTTAGGGATCAACTAATCAAGACTAATCAAGAGAGAGGTTTTTTTTTTTTCTTTAGAATAATAAATAGTTTGATGAGGTATGCCATATATTATTTTCTTTTCTCATTTTACTACAGGTTTTCAAAGATGCTTACTTACACTTTTATTTATTCACCACACTAATGGGTATGACACTATATTTCTCTTGAATATTTATACTTCATTCTAATTTTTAAAACCAAGCCAAAATCCATTTACAAATAAAGCAAAAGATGTTCCAAAATTGTTACCACGTAACTTGTAAGCTCATATATAACAAGAATAATTTAATTTCCTTTCATTTTCTTTATCTCTCCCTCCTGCTAGTATCACAATATTCAAGGTATTTGTGTGCCAACTTTTCCCCAGAACACCTGGTCAATCCTTTACTGCCAGATGGACCTGATGATGCAGAACAAAGCGGGAATAGTTGTAATATAAATGTCTGTGGGGAATATTGTTGGTAACATTATTGGTTGAGTCTGCCTTGACTGAAAATTGTAGCAATCCATAGTCTCCATTTATCTGTCTACAACTAGCAAATTATTCAGAGGTGTCAGAAGGCAGGGTGATATAATGAAAGAGCACTGATTTGTAAGTTGGTAGATTGCATGATCTATGCTGTTTATTCTACCTCTTTGGGTCTCAATTTTCTACCTCTAAAATGAGTGAATTAAAAATAGAGAGAATTGAGTCAGATGTTTTTGTACTTTATTCAGTTGTATGGTTCAGAGTCACAATGTGAACACAACATTTTGGCATCAGAAAACTAATAGACTTTTAAAGGTACATATAAAGTAAAAAAATATACTTTTCTACATCCTCTGGATTTTCAAAAATTTTTGAAAAATACTCCTATTTTAAAGTTATGTTATTTTAATAAAATTTGGTGAATAGCTACTGATGGACTTTAAAAAATAATTTATTACTGTTGAACATTAACCATATTACTATGTGCCAGGCACCATGGCATGAGCTGAGACCGTATTAAGCACTACTAACTAGGTTTGATAAGTGTAGTGTTAAGAAAATAGCAGAAGAGCACCTGTACAATGAATGAGAACAGCAGAAAAGTAGATGGTTGGATATGGAAGTAGAAGTCTCCTGACACATGTAAGTTGAGCAGGTTCTCACTTGTCAAGAGGGAGAGGAGTAGCATGAGAATTTAATGGAAGTATATTTCAAATGTCAACAGGTAGATGTATACAGGAATTAAATTACAAGAACTTTTATCAAATAACCAAAAAGTTAATAACACAAAGGGTAAAGTTACAAAGAGACAAAAAGTTAAGTACACAGAGGCACAAGCAAATTTCAAGAGTAAAGTTAACACTCTATCAATGGATATTAATGGATTTCCAATTTCAGCTCCAATAACTAAAGTGTTTAGAAGTCATCACTCCCCTCATGATAATAAGAAATGGTTGTACAAATTAAAAATCAATGATGTTTCTTGGACCTGTCAGAGAACTGATGTTATAAGACAAATTGCTACCATGAAATCTGGAGAGACAAGCACATACAGAGAGTTACTGCTAATACATGCTTATCAGGAGAACTCACTGGAGCCAAAAACTGATGGAAACACTTACATGTTAATGTTAACAAATTGCTGGAAGCTGAGTGTGGACTAGTTTGAGAATTACAAACAATTGGGGGCTGAAGTCTTGGGAAGAGGGAGTATTTTATGCACTTTCTCTCTAGGCACCCACAGTAAAGCTCTGAGAAAGATCTAAGGTTTTATAGTGGGGAAGGAAAGAGAAATAGTTCTGAAATACATCCAGGGACTTCTCCATTACAAAGTCCCTCTACAGGGAAAACACTTAACCAGAGCCTATCCCCACTTCTAGGGCCCTCTAGATTTCCTGTCTCATCTAAGGGGAGAAGAAAAGCTAAGAAACACTTGTGAAAGTCACAACACAGGGAAATAGACCCATTAAAAGAATGAGATGCAATCATAATATTATAGAATGCTTCCTCTGCCCTATAACTTATCCCCATATGAGCAGGGATCCAGTGGATTACAGTTGAAATAGCTGCAAGACACTGCCTCTGAGATAAGTTCTTAGGAAAGCCCCAAATTAACAGGGGAAATGAAAATAAGGTCACCAGAGGAATTTGAAATCTATGACACCTACAACTACATTAAAGATATCCCAGCTCCTAGCCAAATTAACATAAAACTACACATTAAGGCCTCCTTACCTCAGTTCTTGTTACCCAATATGTCCTGTTACCCCATATATTCTGTTACCCAATACATCACGTCCAGCTTTCAACAAAATATTATCAGACATACTATAGGCAAGAAAAATACCAGCCTGAAAAGAAAAAGCAAGCTGCAGAACCAAAACAGATATGACACACACTTTGAAATTATCAGGCAAGGAATTTAAAATAATTATAATTAATAAGTGAAGGGCTCTAATGACAAAGTAGACAACATGCAAGAACAGATAAGTAATGCAAGCAGAGAGAGGAAAACTCTAAATAACAATCAAAAGCATGGCAAAAATCAAAATAAACTAACAGAAATAAAGAATACCTTAGATAGTTTTATCATTAGATGGGACATGGTCAAGGAAAGAATCAGTGAACCTGAAGATAGCTCAATAGAAACTTCCCATACTGAAATGAAAAGAGAAAAAAAAGAAGTGAAAATATCAGACTGGAACATCAAAGAACTGTTGGGGATTTCTAAAAGGTATAACATGTACATATTAGGAAAACCAGAAGGAGGAAAAATGGAGTAGAAGTATTTGAAATTTATAACAGCCAAGAATTTTCCAAAATTAATGACAGACTACAAACCACAGATCTAGGAAGCTCAGAGAACACCAATCAGGATAAATACAAGTAAATTTATACCTAGGCATGTCATATTTAAACTGCAGTAAATGAAAGACAGAAAAAATCTTGAGAAAAGCCAGATGGGGAAAGTCTTACCAATAAGGTAACAAGGATAAGAATTAGAATAAAATTCTTAACAGAAACCATGTTGTCAAGAAGGGAGTGGAATAGAAACTAAAATCCTATATCAAATACAATAATCCTTCAAAAGTGAAGGAGAAAAAAAGACTGTCACAAACAAAAACCAAGGGAATTCTCTAGAGAGCAGATCTTCCCTGCAAGAAATGTTAAAATAAGTTTTTCAAATAGAAGAAAAATGGTGTAGTCAGAAAATTAGATCTATGTAAACAAACAAAGGGAACTGGGGAAGGAATAAGTAAATGTAAACTATAGTTTTAAAAATTTTCTAACTCTTAATTGATTAAAAGATAACTGTATGTTTAATGTACTAAAAGTAATGATATGTTTGATTATTACAACATATGGATAGGTGGAATAATTACGACAATAACACAGGTGACAGCAAGGAAAAATTTGGCATACTTCATTATAAGTTACCTACACGACATGTGAAGCACTATAGTGTTATTTCAAGGTGGACTTAGGTGAGTTAAAAATGTATATTGTAAGCTCCAGGGAAACCACTATTAGTTTTGAAGAAGTTTAATTGATATGCTAAGTATTGAAAGAAAATACCAGATTTTTAAATGGGTTACTTTTCTATTTATTGTTGAGTTGTAAGTGCCACGAAATTGACTCCTGTGCATATTTCTAAGTTATTTTTAATTTTGATATTATACTTAAGTTTATTTCCATTTCAGATTATTTTTTCTCTGTTGTGTGACATAAGAGCCCATTGTTCTGAATATGGATATCAAGATGTCTAAATAGCAAGATGAAAAAAAAAAAAATCCCCACCAAACTATAATTAACCCATTTTATTGTCTTTGTTCTCTTGTCAAAATCAATTGACCATAGTGTAGGGGTTTATTTCTATATTCTAAACTATGTTCCATTGAGCTTTATATGTATTTCTATGTATGTAAATATGACAGTGTCTTGATTAGTGTGGTTTTATTGTAGTATTTATAATAGAGAAGTATGTGCCCTCCAAATTTTTTCTTTCTCAAAACTATTTTGTCTGTTCTGGGTGTCTTTTCATTTCCATATGAAATTTAGACTCAGCTTGTCAGTTTCTGCCTAAAGACAGCAAGGATCTTGACAAAAATCTTTTGAATGTGTAGATCAAATTAAGTAGTTTTGCCATCCTAACAATAGAAAGTATTCCAAATCATTAATATATGATTGTTCTCCTTTTATTTACATCTTCTGTAAGTTCCTTCAACAATGTTATAAAATTTTCAGTATATAGTTCTTTGATAAATTTATCTGCAGTTGTTTGATAAATTTATTTCTAAACGTTTTATTTTTGATGCTATTGAAAATAGAATATTTTTTAGTTTTATTTGTAATTTTTATTATTTGTTTACAAAAATGCAATTGATTTTTGTATATGGATCTTTTATCCTGAAACTTTGTGGAAATACTTTGTTAGTCATTCTAGTACATTGAGTGGATTCCTTTCAATTTTGTATGTACAAGATCATGTCATCTGCAAATAAAGAAAACTTTACTTCTTTTCTACGTTGGATGCTTTTTATTTCTTGTTCTCATCTAAGATAAGGATAGGATAGTGTCTCTAGGACAATGTTGAGTAGAAGTGGTTAGAGCAGATATATGTGTATTGTTCCACATCTTAGGGGAAAAGCCTTCAGTCTTTCACCACTGAGAATGTTATTAGCTGTGAATTTTTCATAGATATCCTTATTAGGTTTAAGGAGTTCCATTCTATTTCTGTTTTGTTGTGTGCTTTTATGATAAAAGGGTGTTGGATTTTCTCAAATATTATTTTGTGCATCTATTGAAATCATCACGTGTTTCTTTGTCATTGATTCCATCTGTGGTGTATCACACTGACTGATTTTCAGATGGTAAACTCATCTTGCATTCCTGAGATAAATTCCACTTGGTCAAGGTGTATAATACTTTTTATATGTTGCCAGTTTAATATTGTTAGTATTTTATCAAGGATATTTGCACTGAAATTCATAAGGGGTATTTTCTGTAATTCTTTCTTCATGTGATTTCTTTGGTTTTGGTATCAGGGTAACAATGGCATTATACAGTGAGTTGGAAAGTGTTCCTTACTCATTTTTTGGGAAAGCTTTGTAAAACATTGATATTTATTTTTATTTATATCTTTTATAGAATCAAGTAGTGAAAACATCTAACACTGGGACTTTTGTGTGTGTGTGTAGAAAGTTTTTAAATTACTGATTCAATCTCTCTGTTTGTTATAGGTCTATTCAGATTTCCTATTTCTTTTTAAGCCAGTCTTGGTAGATTATGTCTTTCTAGGAATTCGTCAATTTTATGTAGAATATTTAATTTGACATATATTTGTTCACAGTCTTCCATTATAGTATTTTTCCTTCAGAAAGATAGATAATGATGTTTTCTCTTTCATTTCTGATTTTTACTAATATGAATCTTACCTCTCTTGTTTTTCCCTGGCTAGTTAAAGGTTTGTCAAGTTGCTTCCTTTGAAAGAAACAACTTCCAGTTTTGCTGATTTTCTCTGTTGTTTCACTATACTCAACCTTATTTCCACTTTAATAACTAGTATTTCCTCCCTTCTGTTTGATTTTGGTTCAGTTCTCCTTTTTTCTAGGTATTTTTATAGTAGAAGTTCAGATTATTTCATTTATTTTCTTTTTTAATATAGGCATTTATATCTATTAATTTTCTTAAATTTTGCTATATTTTACATTTACCTCAAAGTATCTTCTAAAGTACCTTGTAATCACTTCTTTGATCCATTAGTTATGTAGAAATGTGTAATTTAATATCCATACATTTAGGAGTCTTACATTTCCTCTGTCCCTGATTTCTAATTTAATTTCACTGTTGTCTGAAAATGTATTTTGTATAATTTTAACACTTTTATGTTGATTCACACTTGTTTCATAACCTAGAACATGGCCTATCATAGAGAACATTCCATAGTACATGACAAGAATATTCATTCTGCTCTTTTTAGGTGAGGTGTTCTCTATGTGCCTGTTAGGTCAAGTTGGTTCAGTACATTTCAAGTCTTTTATTTCCTTGTTGATCTGCAGCCTAATGTTTTTAAAATTACTTATTCAAAGTAAAAATTAAAATTTTCAACTATTATTTTTGAGTTGTCACTTTCTCCCTTCAACTTAGTCAGTTTTTGCTCCATGTATTTTTGGCACTCTATTGTAATGTGCGTATATATTTATAATTGTTATGTATATCTGATAGATTGATCCTTTTATTAAAATATCCTTTTTTTTGTCTCTGGTAATAGTGTTTGTCCTGAAGTCTGTTTTGTCTGACATTAGTACGCCAGCTTTCTTTGGGCTACTGTATTTTGAATCTGTGCCTTCAATCCTAAATATGTAAGAAGACATAGTTGGACATTTTAAAAAATCCATTACTTCAATGTCCACCTTTTGTTTAGAGTGTTAAATACATTTACATTAATGTAATTACTGAAAATATAGTATTTCTGTCTGCCTTTTTGGAATTTGTTTTCTGAATGTCATGTCCTTTTTGTTCCATTTTCTTGCATTCATGTCTTCTTTTTGGGTTAAATAAATATTTTCTAGCATACCATTTTAATTTTCTTTTTTTACTATATTATTTTAAAATCATATTTGGTAATTTCCCCAGAGATTACAATTAACATCTTAATTTAAACAATCTGGTTTGGATTAATACCAACTTGATTTCAACATTATACAAAAAGTTGCTCCAATTATATTCTATTCCTCTTTCCTTCTTTTGTTCTATCAAAACCATGAAAATTATATCTTTATATATTATAAGCCCATCAACACAGTTCTATAATTATTGTTTTATGCAGTTGTTTTTCAATTAGGTAAGGGAAGAAAGGTGTAAAAAATACATATATACTGTATTTTATATTTATGTAGGTAATTTCCTTTACCTATAATCTTGTGTGTGTGTGTGTGTGTGTGTGTGTGTGTGTGTGTGTGTAATTGTGTTACTGTATAGTGTCATTTCTTTTTACCCAGAATGATTCCCTTCAGTATTTCTTGTTACACAAGTCTTCTATTTATCTTTCTAATTGTCTGCAGATAACTTAATTTCCTTTTCATTTTTAAAGGATTGTTTTGCTGGACATAGAAATCTTGGTTGACATTCCTTTCCTTATGGGACTTTGAATATGTCATTCCATTGGCTTCCTGTCTCCCTGGTTGTTTTTTTAGAAGTCAGTTGTTAATCTTCTTCAGGATACCTAAATGCAATGAATCATTTATTATTTTTGTTTGTTTGTTTTGAAAATTCTCTATCTTGAGATTGGTTAAAGATGGCAGGGTAGAAGGACGTGCCCTCACTCCTTCTTGCGAGAGCACTGGAATCACAACTAACTGCTGAGCAATCATCGACAGGAAGACATTGGAACTCACCAAAAAAGATATGCTACACCCACAGACAAAGGAGAAGCTGCAGTGAGACAGTAGGAGGGGTACAATCACAATAAAATCAAATCCCATAACTGCTGGGTGGGTGACTAACAAACTGGAGAACACTTATACCACAGAAGTCCACCCACTGGAGTGAAGGTTCTGAGCCCCAACTCAGGCTTCTGAATATGGGGATCTGGCAATGGGGGGAGGAATTCCCAGAGAATCATATTTTGAAGGCTAGTGGAATTTGACTGCAGGACTTTGACAGGACTGGGGGAAACAGAGACTCCACTCTTAGAAGGCACACACAAAGTAGTGTGCACATCAGGACCCAGGGTGAGGGAGCAATGAACTAATAGAAGACTGAACCAGACCTACCTGCTAGTGTTGGTGGGTCTCCTGCAGAAGCTGGGGGTGGCTGTGTCTCACCACAGGGACAGGACACTGGCAGCAGAAGTTCTGGGAAGTATTCCTTGTCATGAGCCCTCCCAGAGTCTTCCATTAGCCCCACCAAAGAGCCTGAAGACTCCACTGCTGTGTTGCCTCAAGCCAAACAACCAACACGGCAGGAACTCAGCCCCACCCATCAACAGACAAGCAGATTAAAGTTTTACTGAGCTATGCCTACCAGAGCAACACCCAGCTCTACCCACCACCAGTCCCTCCCATCAATGAAGCTTGCAGAAGCCTCTTAGATAGCTTCATCCACCAAAGAGAAGACAGCAGAAGCAAGAAGAACTACAATCCTGAAGCTTATGGAATGAAAACCACATTCAGAGAAAGACAGACAAAATAAAAAGGCAGAAGACAACGTACCAGATGAAGGAACAAGACAAAACCCCGGAAAAACAACTAAATGAAATGGAGATAGGCAACTTTCTAGAAAAAGAACTCAGAGTAATGAGAGTGAAGATGATCCAGGACCTTAGAAAAAGAATGGAGGCAAAGATGGCAAAGATGAAAGAAATGTTTAACAAAGATCTAGAAGAATTAAAGAAAAAACAGAGATGAAAAATACAATAACTGAAATGAAAAATACACTGGAAGGAATCTATAGCACAATAACTGAGGCAGAAGAATACATAAGTGACCTGGAAGACAGAATGGTGGAATTCACTGCTGCAGAACAGAATAAAGAAAAAAGAATGAAAAGAAATGAAGACAGCCTAAGAGACATCTGGAATAACATTAAATGCAACAACATTCGCATTATAGGGGTCCCAGAAGGAGAAGAGAGAGAGAAAGACCTCAGAAAATATTTGAAGAGATTATAGTTGAAAACTTCCCTAATATGGGAAAGGAAATAGTCACCCAAGTCAGGAAGTGCAGAGAGTCCCAGGCAGGATATACCCAAGGAGAAACATGCGTTTCTTACTAAGAGACATAGTAATCAAACTGACAAAACTTAAAAACAAAGACAAACTATTAAAAGCAACAAGGGAAAAACGACAAATAACATACAAGGGAACTCACACAAGGTTAAGGGAGTGGCATGATATATTTAAAGTGATGAAAAGGAAGAACCTATCACCAAGATTACTCTACCCAACAAGGATCTCATTCAGATTTAACAGAGAAATCGAAAGCTTTACAGACAAGCAAAAGCTAAGAGAATTCAGCACCACCAAACCAGCTCTACAACAAATGCTAAAGAAATTTCTCTGAGTGGGAGACACAAGAGAAGAAAAGGACCTACAAAAACAAACACAAAATAATTAATAATATGGTTACAGGAACATGCATATCAATATTACCTTAAATGTGAATGGATTAAATGCTCCAACCAAAAGACACAGGCTCGCTGAATGGATACAAAAACAAGACCCATATATATGCTGTCTACAAGAGACTCACTTCAGGCTTAGGGACACATACAGATTGAAAGTGAGGGGATGGAAAAAATATTCCATACAAATGGGAATCAAAAGAAAGCTGGAGAAACAATACTCATATCAGATAAAGTATGCTTTAAAATAAAGGATGATACAAGAGACAAAGAAGGACACCACACAATGATCAAGGGACCAATCCGAGAAGAAGATATAACAATTATATATGCACCCAACATAGGAGCACCTCAATACATAAGGCAACTGCTAACAACTATAAAAGAGGAAATTGACAGTAACATAAAAATAGTAGGGAACTTTAACACCTCACTTACACCAATGGAAAGATCATCCAGACAGAAAGTTATTAAGGAAACAGAAGCTTTAAATGACACAATAGACCAGATAGATTTAACTGATATTTATTGGATATTCCATCTGAAAACAGCAGATTATAGTTTCTTCTCAAGTGTACATGGAACAGTCTCCAGGATGTATCACATCTTGGGTCACAAATCAAGCCTTGGTAAACTTAAGAAAATTGAAATCTTATCAAGCAACTCTTCTGACCACAGCGCTATGAGATTATAAATCAATTAGAGGGAAAAAACATAAAAAGAACAAACACCTGGAGGCTAAAAAATACATTACTGAATAACCAAGAGTTCACTGACAAATCAAACAGGAAATATAAAATACCTAGAGACAAAAGACAATGAAAACGCAATGATCTAAAACCTATGGGATGCAGCAAAAGCAGTTCTAAGATGGAAGTTTATAGCAATGGAAGCCTACCTCAAGAAACAAGAGAAATCTCAAATAAACAATCTAACGTTACACCTAAAGGAATTAGAGAAAGAAGAACAAACAAAACCCAAAGTTAGTAGAAGGAAAGAAATCATAAAGATCAGAGCAGAAATAAATGAAATAGAAACAAATAAAACAATAGCAAAGATCAATAAAACTAAAATTTGTTCTTTCAGAAGATAAACAAAACTGATAAACCTTTAGCCAGCCTCATCAAGAAAAAGAGGGAGAGGACTAAAATCAATAAAATTAGAAATGAAAAAGGAGAAGTTACAATGGACACTGCAGAAATACAAAGCATCATAAGAGACTACTATAAGCAACTCTATGACAATAAAATGGATAACCTAGAAGAAATGGACAAATTCTTAGAAAGATATAGCTTTCCAAGACTGAATCAAGAATCAATATAATTTATGAACAGACCAATCACAAGTAAAGAAATTGAAACTGTGATTAAAAATTTTCCAACAAACAAAAGTCCAGGGTAAGATGGCTTCACAGGTGAATTCTATCAAACATATAGTGAAGAGTTAATGCCCATCCTTCTCAAACTTTTCCAAAATATTGCAGAGGAAGGGACACTCCAAAACTCATTCTATGGGTTTGCTAGATACCAAAACCAGATGCCATAACCCTAATGCCAAAACCAGACAAAGATACTATAAAAAAGAAAATTACAGACCAATATCACTGATGAATATAGATTCAAAAATCCTCAACAGAATACTAGCAAAGAGAATCCAACAACACATTAAAAGGATCATACACCATAATCAAGTGGGATTTATCCCAGGGATGCCAGGATTCTTCAAGATATGCAAATCAATCATTGTGATACACCATATTTACAAATTGAAGAATAAAAACCATATGATCATCTCAATAGATGCAGCAAAAAATTTTGACAAAGTCAACACCTATTTATGATAAAAACTCTTCAGAAAGGGGGCATAGAGGGAACCTACCTCAACATAATAAAGGTCATATATGACAAACCTACAGCAAACATCATTCTCAATGTTGAAAAATTGTAAGCATTTCCTCTAAGATCAGGAAAAAGACAAGGATGTCCACTCTCATTGCAATTATTCAACATAGTTTTGGAAGTCCTAGCCACGGCAATCAAGAAGAAAAAGAAATAAAAGGAATACAAATTGGAAAAGAAGAAGTAAAACTGTCATGGTTTGCAGATGACATGATACTCTACATAGAAAATCCTAAAGATGCCACCAGAAAACTACTAGAGCTAATCAATGAATTTGGTAAAGTTGTAGTGTACAAAATTAATGCACAGAAATCTCTTGCATTCCTATACAATAACAATGAAAGATCAGAAAGAGAAATTAAGGAAATAATGCCATTCACCATTGCAACAAAAATGATAAAATACCTAGGAATAAACCTAAGCTAGGTTTAAAAAGGAGCAAATAAAACGGAGCCATAATAAGAAGCGAAATTGGCATTTGTAGAGATGTGGATGGACTTAGAGACTGTCATACAGAGTTAGGTAAATTAGAAAAAGAAAAACAAATATTGTATATTAACGCATATATGTGGAATCTAGAAAAATGGTACAGATGAACCGGTTTGCAGGGCAGAAGTTGAGACACAGATTTAGAGAACAAACGTGGGGAAAAGGGGGAAAGCAGGGGCAGGGTGATGGTGGTGGGATGAATTGGGAGATTGGGATTGACATATATACACTAATATGTATAAAATAGATAACTAATAAGAATGTGCTGTATAAAAAATAAATAAAATTAAATTAAAAAAAATTCTCTATCTTGACTTTTGATTGTTTGACTATGATGCATGTATATTGTGGATCTCCTTGAGTTTATACTACTTTCAGTTTGCCAAACATATTTTTTTTTCAAATTTGGAATGCTTTTTTCTATTATTTCTTCAAATATTCTTTCTGCATCCTTCTCTCTCCTCTTGAGAGTCTTATACATATGCTGCTATGTTTAACATTGTTTCACAAGTCTCTGGGGCTCTTTTTAGTTTTCTTTATTCTTTTTTCTATCTGTTCCTCAGACTGTATAATATCAGTTGACCTATATTCAAATTTCCTCTTCTTTTCCTGCCAGCTAAAATCTGCTGTTCAGAATCTTTTTTGATTTTTAAAAAAATTTCATTCGTTGTACTTTTTCAACTCCAGAATTTTTATTTGGTTCTAGTTCTTTTTTGAAAAAAAATATTTTCTTTCTTTTTATTGATATTTTGTTTTTGGTAAAACATCTCTTTTATAATTTTGATGTGATATCCTTTAGTTTTTGAACATATTTATAATAGCTTTTTAAAAGTTGGTATCCATTAAGTTCAATGTCTGGGCTTCCTTGGGGGCATTTTTTTTTTTTACTTCTATTTTTTTGTTTTTTTTGTATTGAAAGACAATAATATCCTGTTTCTTTGGTATCATAATGCTTTCTTGAAAACTAGACATTTAAAATAATATAATGTGGCAATTCTTGTACTAAAAACAGTCCTCCTCTCCACCCCAAGCCAGTGCTTGTTTCTACTGTTTTTTGCTTCTGCTGCTTTTGTATTTAGTTACTTCCCTGGAAAATTCTGTAAATTCAGTGTTCCTTGTCATGTGCAGCCATAGAAGCCTCTATTTTCTTAGCTTAGCCAAAGATTTCTTTAAAAGCTCTGAATCAATAAGTCTCTCACACTTTACTGAGGAGCTCTGTATTTAGTTGAGTCATGCTGGAAGTTCACAGCCCTGGCTTAGACTCACCTTTCTGCTTGTTTGGAGATTTAATATTGGTCAGAGGTGATAAATTAGGGGTTTATTTGAAATTTTCTGGGCATTCCCAAAGCATTGTACATGCATATGTCTTTCTAGATCACCAAGAATGTATCCTTATTTCTAAGCCCCTCATTTTCATCTCATTAGTCTGATGTTCCTCTAAGTTTATTGTCCAGATTTTTGATAGCCCTGATTGGTATCACTGCCTCAGGCAGTTATGATGTTAAAACAATTGCCTAATATATATATATATAAATATATATATATATATATATATATATATATTTTTTTTTTCATTTGACAAGTGCCTCAAGGAAAAGGCTGTTTATTCTGAGCAAACTTAAACTTAGGTCAAATAAAGACAAGCCCTGAGAATGGAACTTTCCGTGGAGCTGCCAGACAGGTCAAATAGTGACAGTTCTCTGGGAACTGGACTTTTTGTTGAGCTCCATACTCATTCTGCTCCCTCCATTGGCTGATATATTGTGGGTTTTCATACATATGATAATATTGATATTGGATTTCATGGCTACAAAAGAGTTGAGGAGAATAAGATTTGAATAGAGTGAGTTAAAATGCCACAAAAATCACTGTTCTTACAGAGATTTAGAAATTTTTCTTGAATAAACACGAATGGTTTTGATTTATTTCAAGTGCTCTGAAAAGGACAAATTTTAAAAGTTTTACCATTGTTCTCATTGCTTCTATGGAGGAGTAGAGTTTTGGATGTTCTTTCTGGGCCATCCTGGAAGTTCTATAGTTCAATAAAATGTTAATAACCATTGTGAGAGATCGGTTCAGACACTGTCTTATCTACCTGAGTCTGTTATTGAAAATAAGATGTTTTTGAATCCTATAGAAACTGAACTTTTTTTTTTTTTTTTTAATTCTCTTCTGAGCTCTAAAATGGGTTTTCTAAAGAATTATTTCTATGATCTCCTTTTCAGAACTCTATTGACTAAAGGCTAGTTATCTTTTGAAGTAAAATATCTAATTCTCTTCAGACGCTAATCTTTAAGTTGGTAGTGTGTCTCCTACTCTCCTTCACTTATTTCAGTAAGAATTAACTATATTGAGCTGAAGCCAATGTCTTGAAAATAATTTTTCATATTTAAATTATCTCATAAGTAAGTGGAAATTTAAAAATACCCAAATCATGGTCAAATAAAAAATAACCATGCATTGAATTTTGCGATCTTGACTTTTGAACTGTAAACACATTGGGAGGAGAGAGCTTGTCCCTCTCAATTAGTTCTTCCTAGTGGTACTCTACAGGACCAAGTTTCTAAACAATTCTCAGTCTCTGTTTAATCAATTATTCTTTTATTTACTTCATTTGCTGTTTAGAGATGAATATCTTTTGTTCTCAAGGATAGAACTAGGTACTCACTGTTTTGCATTGCTAATGTCTTTCCAAACTTGTTGATAAAATATAATGCACAAGTATACATATTCACTGATGATTTAATTTCACAGAGTGAATAATCCATTTTTCCTTATTATACAATTACTCAGGGACAATATTTTCAACACTAAAGGAAAATTGAATGCAAAATTGCCCATAAATCTCAAACTCTATTATAAAATGTCAAAATTTCAAAGGGTACTATTTGCTTCCAATTGCCTGATCACTGTAGTTAAGTAAAACATGTTCCTATGAAGAGGTGAGAAACCAATATCTGTTTGTTTGCAAAGCAGTTAGAATAAATAAATAGGATGACAGCCTTAAACTAAACATAAATAGTGTTCATCTATTTTTTTCTAAATCAAATCCTTGATCTTTCAAATAGCCCCAAACTGAAACAAACTTAGAAATATAAGCACTCTTTGTACAATATTGATATTATACACAACTTAAAATTACAAAGACTAAAAGTCTGCTTAGTCTCCTATAGTCTCCTAAGTCATTATAATCAAATCTTATATCAATAATCAAATACTTGATATATAAACTTTGCACCTTCATTATAATTTTTGACTCATAAACGATCTGTATGAACTGTGTTAAATTGATGAATGAAACAAACAAAAATTTAACTAAGAATGCATTGTCATTGAATGGAAGAACCTGAACTAAAACACTTCTAATTTTAAAAACCAGAGTGCTTTAGATTTCTTTTATTTAAATTTAAATCATATGAAGGCAGGAAATAAATGAATTACCATTATTTGAAATTTTAGGTAAAATTTTAATAAAAAATTAAAATTTATGAGGCTTATTTATTCCATTCCATATATCTAAAGGTAATAAATGCATTAGGAAAATTAAGAAAATAATTGTTTAAAAAATCAAATATTTTCCAATGAAATCAAAATATTTTCAATAAAAGTTTTTAGTTTTATTTTTACTGATTCTTCTGTTGTGTACCTTAAATATTAAAAACTGATACTGGTTATGAGCTCATGTGGAAAGCTGCTCAAATTAAATTTAATAAGCTAAATGACAAAGGGCTGTTTTTCCTAAACTGAGAAGCTGTTGTCGTAAAAATGTAACATTTTTATTAACATCATCAAGATTGTAACAACAAAGCTTTAAACTAACAGGCCTTGCATTAGAATGCATTGTTATTTTCTAATGTATCATCTGCACAGAATGGTATTATAAACTGTTTTGAGTATTGATGATTAAAAGAAAAAAAAAATACATGTAATTTCAGTTAATTTAGCTATCAACATTGTTTAAGTTCCCTGATTTGTTCAAAACAATGCTAGATTTTGTGAGAGGTACAGAAAAACAAAAACCTCAATTCCTACTTATTTTCAAAGAGTTTTAATGCCAGTTTGAAAGACGTCATGTAAACAGATGGCTGTAGGAAAAGTTAAAGCAAGGGAAGTTTAGATATTTAAGGTCTGAGTATCTTGAGAACTCAGAAAAGGAGGAAATGTCAGGCAGCTAGCAAATTTGTCTCACCCTGATGCTGCGCTGAAGAGAACAGGAGGCTTTAGTTCCTCATCAACCGTGTGACAGCAAAATTTAGCTACCTATAACCAAAGCACAATGTCCTGGGACCTCTTCTTTTATGAGTTATTTAAAGTGCAACTCCAGCTCATGTTCAGAGTCAGGAGAGAACAATAATATTAATATAGTTACCTTATATGTGGCTCCTGTTTTGCCCCAGGTAGTAGAAAAATGATATACTGTACTGTACTATTCCACCACTTCCCCTTACAATTAGTATATTCCATTAGCTGTAGCTAGCTTTTGAAAATAACTTACTATCTTTGTAAAAATGTTGAAAGAAGTAAAATGGAAAAATATTTGCCAAATAGAGAAAGCATGGACTGTTGAATTGATCAAACCTATTGAATCCCAATTCTAAAAATGTCAATCTGGTAACACTGAGTTATTTCATTCAACTTCAATTTTATCATGTCTTGAATGGAAATAATGCCTTTTGTGATTATCATTGATGGCTGTTTGTGTTAAGTAAGAAAAGAATAAATTGTCTAAGTAGTATTTGACACTTAGTAAGTGCTTAACTCATTTTCTTCTTATTTTAAATTCTCAGCCAACATCATTTTTCACCTTTAGATTCTTTTACTCTTTTTAGAACAGTGTATAAAAACTCACAACATTATTGTACTGCAGTTTCTTTTCCCCTAGGTCAACATTACTGAGATTTCTGTCCTCATCTCCTCCCTGTCTAGAGAATTTTATTATTCAATTGTTTTGGTTAAAAGGTATATATGCACGTTTTATAGGTATATTTTATACTAAGAAAACAAATAACAAAACTTTATTAGTAATTAACATTTAAAACACAGCTTTTAAATGAAGTTATATTTCATGGCTAGAGTTTTCAATTAGTGATTCCTAATTACTATTGACATTATTATTTAGTTATTCCTATCACTATTCTATATTCCTTTCACTCTTCTACTAGGCATTTTACTTGTTAGCAATTCATACCTTAATTATACTTTTAAATATCTATCAAATCTATTTCTTTTACTAGAACCAATCATTTTAGTGAAAAACTTTGGCTAAATTAAAAATTCTTTCTGTTTTGTTTATTCATATATAGCCATAATGTTGATATTATTAATTTAATACAACAGCATGACATCTTTATATGAAATATTAGCAATTGTACTTATAATAAGGCATGAAGTAATTAAAAATTTTAATGATCTTTATTATTGTTTTCAATTTTTGAATTTACTTTAGCAATTACACTTAATAGGATTCATTTTAATTCTAGTTTTTATTAATTGTTTTTTCTGTTTATTAGTATCACTAATTTTAATTAAATTTAATTAAACACTTCCTTATTTGTAGCTTAAAGAAAATTAGCTAAAGTAGTAATGTTTAGAAAATGTACTTTTCTTACAAAAAGGCAAAATATTAAGTTTCTAAATATGTAATCATTTGATTTAGATAGGCTTTGAAATCAATATAATTTCATGTTTCAGTTGTATTTCAAAACCTTTAGAAACTGTCTAGTAAGTTCGGTATTGACATATTAGAGTTTAGAATTTATTTCTTCAATTATTCCTTGTAAATAGCTATTTTTAAAATGACTTATTTTGTGATTGAAAAAAAATATAGCATTGTTCTCTGATTGAAAAATTAAATTGGCACTTGTCACCATAGAAACAAAGTTGAAAACAAAGAATTATTAAAGAAATCTAAAGAGCTTTGCAATAAATTTGACAGATTGATTTGTTAATTTAAAGGAACCAAACAAAATTGTGAATTTCTAAGAATTACATTGTTTTTTAATCTAAATTTACTATATATGCTATTACTGTAAACCCATCAAATTTTTTATTATTTTTTAATATTCAAGATTTTTTCCTGTTCCTTTCTTAATTAAAATACTTCAGTTAGATGATAATAATACAAATCTAGTACAAAAGTTTATTAGCTAACTGTTGCATAATGTTATCTCATTAAACAATCTGAGGCTCAGAGAAGCTAAATAACATATCCAGGGTAATTCAGTTACAAAATAGACAAGAATTTGAACTTGAGTCTATCTGTTTTTTTGCTAATTGGGTCTCATTGGAAAGAGGCTCTGAGATGGATATTAATTAGTAAAGAAATTAGGATATAAGAAGTTTATCAGTTTGTCAGATGAATGAATGAATAAAATGATGTATATCCATACAGTGGAATATTCTTCAGCAATAAAAATGAATGAAGTACTGATACATGGTGCAGCATAGAAGAACCTTGAAACGTTATGCTGGAAGAAGATAATCATTAAAAACCCAAATATTGTATATTTCTATTTATGTGAAATGTCAAGAATAAGCAAAGCTATAAAGACAGAAAATGTATTAGTGTTTGCCAAGGACTGAGGGCACTAGGGGAAAATGTTGAATGACTACAGTTAGAAACAGAATTTCTTTTCTGAGTGATGAAAATGTTCTAAAATTGACTGGTGATGGTTGCACAATTTTGTAAATATACTAAAATCAATGAGTTCTATATTTTAAATGGATTTAAAAAAAAAAGTTTCTCAGAGAATGCTTCCTTATGGGTTAAAAAAGAAGTAATATTAAGCCAAGGTATAATCTGGGATGTGATGCAACCTCAGAAAATGCCAAACTGGAATGGCCTTTCAGAGTTGTTCCAAGATGAGGCAAGGAAGATAAAACTTTATACCACTACATCAAACAATCTTTGAATGCAGGCTGCCCTTGGTTAAAGGGCTTGGTCATTGCCAAGGTAGCTCTCTATGGCTAAGGAAATTTCCAAAAAGACTGCCAGCTAAGGCTTATCAGCCACATATAGGCCAGCAACTAGAGAAATAAATCCTTTAGTCTTGAAAGGATATGTTTGTCCAGCACATCACAAAATCCACTACTCCATACCCCGAAATCATACGTTCTGTGATGCCACCCTGTCAACTAGACTATCACTTTGATCACACATGGCTGCTGTAGTTGTTGAAACAACATGGTTTTCTTTCTGTAGAAGAGTTATCCTTTCTGTACTGGTAATCTAAAGTCCAGCCCATATCACTGAGTTAATGTGAAAAATAAAGGAGATGGTTTAAAGTTTGGCAGCATAAAATCTTTGTTTTGAATTTCAAATCTATAGGACTTCCTACAGATGCATTTATTCATTTAAAAACATGGAAGTATTGCTTTTGATTTTCAAATTCTTTTGCTTTTGAAATTACAATTTTAATTTTATTACATATTAAATTTTATAGTGTGGCAGAGATGAACTAGTTCTTCTTCAACAAAATTTTATGTCTTCTGACATCACAGGCTATATTTCTCAGATTCTCCTACAGTTGGATTGGCCACATGACCAAGTCAAGGGAAGATGCACCTGTCTGATATATGCTACTTCTAGACATGACCCATGGAAAAAAGTCACACACATTATTTTCCCACGTTCTTTCTCCTTGGAAGCACTGCATTGAGGATAGTGGAGCTACAAGATGAAAGGAGTTTGGATTTTTAAACCACCACTTGTGGGAGAGCGGTTCTCAAGTCAAGATGAGCTAATTTGGACTTTTATGAATAGGAAATATATTCATTTGGGGGAGACACTAAAATTTTATCTCAGTCTACTAGTGCTATCTAGATTAATACAGGTGAAATTTGCAACTTTATTTTATGCCTGCAGAGTGTTTTTAACTTTCTGTTTTCCTTCTTAAATATACTTAAATTTCTGTAATGTGACCATATTTAACTAATACCTTATATTTACTACTGTTCTCTTAAGAAAAACAGCACTAAAAACTTATACTGATTTTACCTTTTAAAAATTATTTTGTTTTATTCATAGTTTTATTTATGAAGATCAAATATTTTTAAATTATATATCTTTTGTTTACTTGTTAATTACATATATTCTATTAATATATTTATTAATCTAAGCAATTTTCAGTTTTATGGTGAATCACAATTGATGAATGCTTCTTTGAAAGTTAATGTACAAGTGGGATAATGATTAATTTCATCATGCTTTCTTCTTTTTTTACTTTAAAATGATTTTTTTGTGATCAACTAACTTCCCACAAAATATCACAAAATGCTAAGATCATTACTTCAATACCCTGTATCCATTCAGGGTCTTTTGAGTACAATAAACAGGATTTCAGATCCTGCCCTCTCTCACTTCCCTATACACCCACTCCAGGGAAAATATGGGCTGCTTCCAATACAACTCATAATAAGTTGTGCAGGTTGTTTGGCAAGATTGAAGATACATTTGTAGTTAGCGGGGGTAACATTTAAGGTGGTCCTTGAAAATGAAAACATACCATACCAAGAAGATAAAGAAGTTGGGGCATATATGTAGCAGGGAGAGTAGCATGGGATAAGGACACTCCAGTCTGTGGTATCCATCTGTCCAAAAGCATAGAGTTGACATATTGTATGATATGTTCAGAGAACCAAGAATAGTGCAAAGTGGCTGGGGTAGAGAGGGTATGGTAGTGTGATGGACGAGACAATTTGTGAATGATTTTCTCTTTCAACCTTTAGAATTTGGATGTTAGATATCAATTTAAATAGTTGTTTCAATATTTTCCCTCTCTCTTTTTTTCCTTTTTAAGAGAATTGACACCATCATATGTGTATCCTTGGATATGGTAGATGAATTGGGGCTAGTGTGAAAGAGATTTCATTAATTCAGATAAGAGATGAGGAAGATCTGAATGAGGAGAGAGATAAACAAACATACTTTGAAAGTTTAGCTTCAAAATGTTTCACATGATGACCTTTCCTTTTGCTCATTCTTTTTTTTTTTTTTTTTATACTACTGCTTTTTCACAGTCGTCACTTAAGGAATATTTATATATTTCTTAAAGAAACATATTGGAGGCACTGTCCATGTCTATTCAGTCCCCTTTTTGTTTAGGGTGACCATATAATTTGTTGTGCTTTCACTGTTTTCAGGGATATTGGGGAAGCTATTTATAATTGAACTGGGACATTATAAATAAAAACAAAAACCCTGCAGGGAAAATAGGATAATATAAGAAAAGAATGAAAATTTAAAAATTGAATACATATAAGAATAGGATGAAAGAAAGCAAACAGGTTACATATTAAAATGCAAAGTTCAATGACTTCTAAAATTCTATTGCCAAAGAATTTCCCCTTAGTTTTATGAATTTTTAAATTGAAAACAAGTACAATGAAATCCATTGTAATTTTTCTCTTCTGTTCTTACATCTTCATTCTCTCCTTTCTGTCTTCCAAATTTACCCTTTTCTTGTCTTTTTCTTTTTTGTCTTTCCTGATTTGTTACAATGCTTAAGGGTAGTGTACGTGCTGTTATTTTCATTTCTTATTCCTCTTACAGTTAACTTTTCTATTGAGAAATAAATTCTAATGTCCTTCTTGATTCTTAACAGTACTGCATCAGTGTATGTGTGACTTGTGGTGAGTTGTCTCAGTTATTTTTGGAAAGATCACAAATTATACATAAAGAAGATGTTCATATGTATGCTAATTTATACATAACATTAATTATATGAGCCGATATAAATTTTAAAGTTTGGAGGTTTACACTGCTACATTTTCTAAATTTGAAAATATTCTGGAGTTACCACAACTTTGAATCTTACCTTTTTTTCACTTTGAGGCAATCTCAGAGTACTAAAAAAAACCTCACCAATTCAAAGTCATAACATATAGAATATGCAAAAAATATGGCATAGAAACTTTTCTTAAGTCAATACTAACATGACCAGAATATTTAACTAACTTGTTAAATTATTGGTGTTCTAGAAGGTTTATATTTAAGCACATAATGGATGGCCATGCATTTGGTACTAGATTAAGATATGAAATAGGTGATTTATTCCAATCACTGGAAATATTTGAATATTAAAGACCTTATTTAGAAACAGCATACATCCATTATTTGTATAAGTGAGTAGGATGAAGTACAAGGTCACATCTCTGATAACTTAAACAGAACAATAACATTCAGGTTTCACTTGCTGAGGTGAATTCTGCTAGCTCAGTACAAACTGACACATGGTGAGAATATCCAAAATATAAACAAATACAATATGAAGTCTAGGGAGGAGAGGTGTCAGAAAGAACCATTTAACAGAAAATTCTAGTGGTGTTAGTTACTTTAGAATACACTGACACTTCCCTTACACAGCTATTCTTTTTAATTATAACAAATAATCATAAAGATTTTTATTTTCAAATAGGCAAATGGCCACTGGGCATAGAACCTGTGTAATCACATTTATTTATTTCCAAAAGCTTAAATCTAATCTTTATGTTATTTCTATTGGAGATAAATATAATAAATTCTAGAATTATAGAAGAATGAAATATGTCAACATGGCAATTACTCATAATATATAATAACCCAGTTTATATAATAAAATGAATCTGGAAATTCATATTTAATGTTAATACAGCTATTTCAGTTTACATACAAATTATGAACTCTTTCTATCTAACATGAATTTTTGTGTGCTATTTTCCTCCTTACAGCAAAAAATATATATAGCTCATATTTCATCTTTACTTAAATTGTTACCACTTCACTTTTGGTTTTATGGAATTGAGGATAAATCATTTTAGACTTCATGGCAACATGAATTCATTAGGTCTTATGATATTTTTATATTCAGGCTTCAAGAGAGCCTATAAAAATCCAACATTGACTAGGAAATCCACATGCAAATCCTAGCAAGATGTCCAGATATGGTGGTGAAATAACCTTTCTTTGCATTCTATTTTGATACCTGTTACATTTACTTCACAATGTTGTACCTATTTAAGAACATTCCAACTATAATCTCCATGATTGATTGAATGTCCTTGGCTCTGGGATAAAGAAGCCAATATACTAGGGATATATATCTATATATCTGTATATATCTTTATTTATCTATCTTTATATTTAAGCACAAAATGAAATGGATGGCCATTTTGTGCTTAAATATAAAACCATATATATATATATATATATCTTTAACAGTATGTCATTTTTCAGTAGTATCCTGAAATTTTATAAAAGTCATGAAAATGGGGTAGAAGGATTGCTAATAAATTGTATAAAAGGTCAAAGAAAAGATAAAGGGGGAATATGTATTGTAGCATACAGACTGGTGGCAGCGTAATGTGGAATTCCATGATCAGTATTAGTGTCCAATTTCTTGTTACAACAGGGAAGATGACAGAAGTTATTTATATGATTATATGATATTTTCACATTTTAAAAATCTTGAAAAAAATATCCCATAATTGCACTTCATCCTGAAAGAAAAAGAAAGAAACTATGTTATTACTTGGTTAAGAGTAACTGAAATTCAAAAAGACACATGCATCCCAATATTCATAGCAGCTTATCTACAATTGCCAAGATATGGAAGCAACCTAAGTGTTCATCAACAGATGAATGGATAAAGAAGATGTGGCATATACATACAATGGAATACTGCTCAGCCATAAAAAGGAAAGAAACTTTGCCAACATGAATGGACTTGGAGGGCATTATGCTAAGTGAAATAAGTCAGACAGAGAAAAACAAATACTGTATGAGATCACTTATATGTGGAATCTAAAAGATACAGCAAACTAGTGAATATAACAAAAAAAGAAGCAGACTCACAAATATAGAGAACAAACTAGTGGTTACCAGTGCAAAGGTGGGGAGGGGGAATGCAAGGGTGGAAGAGTGGGAGGCACAAACTATTGAGTGTAAGATAGGCTCAAGGATGTATTTACAACATGGAGAATATAGCCAATATTTTGCAATAACTGTAAATGGAAAGAAACTTTTAAAAATTGTATAAAAAATAAGCTTCACATCCCCTTTGAGGTTAATAAAAGAATAAACTGAAAATGTGATAAAGCTGTGTGATATATGTTTAAAATAGGTAATATTAATTAGGATAAAAAGAAATTGCTTTTTTGAAATATGTATAACTTCTAAAAATAAAACTTTAAATTTACCTGTAAGAAAAATAACAATAATAAATAAAATAGGAATATAATAAATACTTAGGAAAATTTGGGAGAATACTAACAATCCATAGTGTGTATCAGAAGTGCAGTACATACAATCTTAGATTTCAAAAGGCTACAAAATTTTATTTGTTTGTTTTCACTGCCTCCACCTCCTAAACAATGTATACAACCAGTAGGCCATTTACTTTTCAAAAAATTTCGGATATCAAAATATAATCTTAGTGATTAATTAAAAAATATTTTATTCTTTTCTGCATAGCTTGAGTATTATGGCTGAAGTTCAGTATTAAGGGACTTCTCTTGTATAACTGGCCAAAATATTAAGAATTAGAACTTTACTATCTTGAAACTTATTTCAGAGGGAGTTTAAAAAGAGTTTCACAAATCATTTTCTTAGTTTCAACCAAACCTTGAAGGTTTGGATTTAATTGAAAATGTTAAAGTTTCATTTCAGGCTTCAGAGAGCAAATCTTCTGAGAAAAGGGCAATTTAAAGACCATTATGTTCTTTGGAATATAATATGAAGTCATCCTTATTTTCAAATTAAGTATTTCCATATTAAGATCACCTCTAGATTAGTGGCTGGTAAATAATACATTGCTGACATGAATACCTGTGGGTACCTGTAAGGTAGCTATAAGTTAATCAATTCCCTACCTCATGCTGGCTCTCTAATGAAGAATGAGGCTTTGCCTAAGTTTAAAGGGACTCAATGTTCTGACTCTTTTGAAATTGATCCAACTCTAGATGCATTTCTCTCTACGGCACAGCTGTGGTGATATGGTAAGTCTTAGACTCATAGTCAGAAGGCTGACATTCCATGCTGGTTCTGCTAATTTACAGGCTGTTTTATCTTGCACATCTTTTTAAACCATATGGGTCTCATTACCTCTAAATCTTACAAGGCAATATTTCTACTACCTGTTCTTTAATGGGCCCAGTACATTTTTAGTCCTCTTTATCTTCAGAGGGTAATCGTAAGGATAAATTGGAATTACCTATGTCATAATAGTTGGTAAGTATACAGTGCTATACAATAATGTTTAAAATTGGGTTTTTTTCTGATTTATAAAGAAACTATAAAATTCAGGGATGGTCAATGATTGTAGACTAATTCCACTGTGTGATGGCTAATTTTATGTCAACTTGGCTGAGCCATGGTGCCCATATATGCAGTCAAACATTATTCTGGATGTTTCTGTGAGAGTGTTTTGGGATGAGATTAACATATAAATTGTTGAACTTTGAGTAAAGCAAATTGCCCTCCATCATATGGGTACTTCTTACCCAAATAGTTGAAGACATGAATAGAACAAAAGACTGACCTCCCCTGAGCAGTCAGTTCTGCAGCAGAAGGCCTTTGGACTTGAACTTTAGCTTCTGTTCCACCCTAGTCTCCAGCCTGCTGGCCCAACCT
>RJWK010006088.1:0-53534 GCA_004363435.1 Platanista minor
TGTGTGTGTGTGTGTGTGTGTGTGTGTGTGTGTGTGTGTGTGTGTGTGCTTGTGTGTGCGTGTGTATGTGAGAGAGAGAGAATGTTCAATGTGGTGGCAAAATGGCATGCTAGGAAAGCTTCCAAAGCCTTAAAGCACTTACATTCTGTAATCTACAGCCTATCAATCTCCTGACAATACCAAGAAGAGATGAGGGGGTTAGTGATTGACTGGGGAATACTCAGGCAAGAGGGCCCCGTGCTGAGGCCAAAGCCTGCAAGTGGCTTTGGTCTCAATAATTTTCCATTACACACACTTCCTTTGGCACCAGTGAAACAAGGTTTGATTTATTTTTGATGGATCTTCTCCCCTTCGGAACTCTATTGGTTTCAAAGCTGTTGCTGCAGCAACACCTGAAGTGATTTTTATCACTGCCATAAAAACATTAAATGATTTCAGGTGCCAGAGACCTTTTTCGAGTTCTGCTGTTTGATAAGTGAAGTCAGTTGTTAAAAAATGTTTTACAGCTGCTTTAACTTTTGACATGCCCCTAGAAAATCTATATTCTTGTACCCAACAGGATGTCTCATGCTTTGTAAATGTGGGGAAACACAGACTGAGATTTGTGAATGACGTGTGATAGTCTACATAGAATAAGCAATATGTGTGTTTATTGTTGTTTGTTTGTTGTTGGTTTTTTTTTTTTTTTTTTTGGTTGGCTTTCATGTGATTTTAGTAGAGGTTGTTGGTAAGGAGGTTGTGGGAAGATCACATGTGTTCTCTTTTTTTACTCCCAGTTTAGAGAATTAAAGGCTAATTTTAAAAGTACATCCCTCAGTCATTAGGCAATTATAACTAAACCAGCTAGGCAGAGGAGTTTTATTTGACTCTAATTTTAACGTCCTCTGGCACTGCTTGTTCAGTGTCCTACTGAGGTGGAATATAGTGCCTTTCCAAATCAGGTCACCTTCTAGAGAGTGATAGTACAAATGAATGTCAAAGGTGTATAGTTAGGGAAAATTAACCATATAAGGACCACACAAGAATTGCTGCAATCACCTCTGAGCTCATTGTAGGCTCAGATTTACGACATTAAGGGCTAATATTTAAAGGGTATGTCTAGAATGCAATGAAGTAATCAACTTTGTGGTAATAGCAGCTTTTTCAGAAAGTGACTTATCTACTTCTCCTTTAACACATAAATGTTAGTCTGAAGTCTGCAGGCTTCCACAGATAACTATCATTATCTCTTAATATTCCAATAATTTTAAGAGGGATAATAAAGTGAGTAAATGAAAATTATAGTCCATACACATGCCTAGATCTTATTATTTTCTACTCTCAAATTTCCAAATCCAAAAGATAACCAATATAAATAAAATCTGTGTAGCTTTGATATCTTGGTTCATCAGTTTTGGAGCAATTCCTTGAAAATTTGTGTGGAAGTATTGCAGGGTCCATTGTATATGTGTGTGTGTGTGTGAGTGTGTGATAAAACACCTGGAAATTTGATCAGTCATATATGTGAGCATATAAGACTTGGACAATGTGGGCAAAATGTTAGAAATAGAAACTGTCCTAGGAAATACAAACTTTAAGGTAACTAGAGTTCTAATAATAGCTGAGCATATTATAAGGTGCTTATATGTAGCTCCTGAGAGTTTGGAAATTAATCATACAGGGATGCTTTCCATTTCTATATGCAGTAAAGCCACAGTTCCTTCCCATCTTTTATTTTGCTCTCCTCCTAGAGCATGAAAGAAAAAAATTGACCCAGCTTCTATTATTTAAGTGATTTCTTTTTTCAAGGTGCTGTTGAGCACATGGCAAAAATATGACAAAAAGTGTTAGGTTTAAAGAAACAGCTACAGGGACTTCCCTGGTGGTGCAGGGGTTAAGAATCCTCCTGCCAATGCAGGGGACACGGGTTGGAGCCCTGGTCCGGGAAGATCCCACATGCCGCGGAGCAACTAAGCCCATGTGCCACAACTAGCTGAGCCTGCACTCTAGAGCCCACAAACCACAACTACTGAGCCTGCATGCCACAACTACTGAAGCCCACATGCCTAGAGCCCGTGCTCCGCAACAAGAGAAGCCACCACAGTGAGAAGCCTGCACACCGCAACAAAGAGTAGCCCCTGCTCGCTGCAACTAGAGAAAGCCCGTGTGCAGCAGTGAAGACCCAACACAGCCAAAAAATAAATAAATTAAATAAATAAATTTATTAAAAAAAAAAAAAGAAACAACTACAATGAAAGCAATCAGATCAAATCATAAAGGGATAGGGGCTTTATTTTCCACAGAAAAATTGTCAACTTTTAAGAAGTTATAGTGTTCTTAAAATACTTATTATAGAGTTAGAAAGAGATACATGTCTTTCACATCAGTGGACACAAACCTATAAAATACCAAGAGAGATTTTGCTATCCAAATATCCAATGAATATCTGAGGAAGAATGGTTGGGTTCTGTAGAGAGAGGGTTTGAGAGATGTCTCTTAATTCATTCCTTCGTAATGGAAACCCTGACCTGATACACTATGCTATGCTGAAATGGAACGCATCCTACATCAGAGCACCTTTCTAAAGTGGCTGTAGCATTTTCAGCTCAGTACCCTGGGAATTATAGTTTTTCATTGACTTCTTTTGACAATATGGGTGTTTGCAAGACACGGGGGATGCAAAAAATAGAAGAAATAATTAATGAATATGAAAAATTAAATTATTTGAAACAGTACAAAGCAAACTGCAGGATATTTAATCAGTAATATGTAAGATAACTTGCAATATTCACACAATGCAAAATGAAGGAGCAAAAGGAAAAACGGTACTGAGGTAAGTTAGTTACCTAAATTGTAAAGTAGAAGGAAAAGTTCATATTTTTAAAGTAACCATAACAATAAGAGCAGAAGAAAAATTCGAATTGTATTAGAATAAAATTCCACAGTTGAAGGTTGAAATGAACCAAAATAAAGCAGGAAAAATAATTAATTAAAAGCAACACATAATGAAGTGATATTTTAAAATTTTATGAATAAAGTTTAATCCCATAGGAATTCAGGACTTTTGAAAAGTTGAAAAAAAAGCTCACATGTTGGGCTTCCCTGGTGGTGCAGTAGTTGAGAGTCCACCTGCCGATGCAGGAGACACAGGTTCATGCCCCAATCCGGGAATATTTTTTTTTTGGAAAAAAAAAAGCTGCTCTAGTTATCTATTTTTGTGTTGCAAATTAGTGGATTAAAATGGATTAAAAGGTCTTGGCTGGGTGGTCACCACTTGGAGGTCTTTTATGCAGTTGTAATTAAGTGTCAGCAGAGTATAACATACCTCAGCTAGGTGTCCAAAATGGCTCATTGATATGATTGGCAGTTTATACTTCCTGTCAGTGCTAGACTCACCTGGACTGTCAATCAGAGCAGCTACACATGACTTCATTAGGTGGCTTGGGCTTCTTGCAGCCCAATATCTTGGTTTGAAGTGGGGACCTCCCCAGATGAGGCGTTCAGAGAACCAACCTTCTAAGAGACTAAGGCAGAAGCAATAAGACTTTTTTTAAACTGGCCTTGAAAGTCATCCAGCATCATTTCAACCATGCAGAAGTCAAAAAAGTCATTTAAAAAGAACCCCACACACCCCAATGTTCATAGCAGCATTATTTACAGTTGCCAAGATATGGAAGCAACCTAATTGTCCATCAACAGATGAATGGGTAAAGAAGATGTGGTGTATATATAAAATGGAATACTACTCAGCCATAAAAAAATGAAAATTTGCCATTTGCAGCAACATGGATGGACTTGGAGGACTATATGTTAAGTGAAATAAGTCAGAGAATGACAAGTACTATAAGATATCACTTATACGTGATATCTAAAAAATAGGACAAACTAATGAATATAACAAAAAAGAAGCAATCCCACAGATACAGAGAACAAAATAGTGGTTACCAGTGAGAAGGGGAGGGACAATATAGGGGTGGGTGAGTGGAAGGCACAAACTATTGAGTGTAAGATAGGCTCAAGGATGTATTTTACAACATGGGGAATATAGTCAACATTCTGTAATTACTATAAGTGTAAAGTAACCTTTAAAGTGTATAAAAAAATTTTTTAAAAAGAAAATAAATCCTATTCATGTGTAAAATACCAAAGAATTTGAAACCAATTTTAATCCACACAGTATCTCATTACTCAGGCTAATTGAGAGATTAACTGAATCTCACCGTACGTAAATTAAAACAAAGCAGCTGTAAGTGCAAAGATTTGGGGTCAAAAAGGAAATTAAGGCAATAATCGTAGATTTGTTTAGGGGAGAGCAACCATGTCAACAGTACATCTCAAAACTTGGAGAGGTTGCTAAAACAGTACACAAGGAAAAATATAGATGAATAGCTTTAATTTATTTCATTTTTCAATCAAAAATAAAATAAAGCAAATAAACAAGTAGGACTACATCAAACTAAAAATTTTCTGCACAGCAAACAATCAACAAAATGAAAAGGAAACCTATGGAATAGGAGAAAATATTTGCAAATCTGATAAGAGGTCAGTATCCAAGATAAGACATGTGTACAACTCAGAAAAAAAAATACAAATAACCCAATTAAAATGTCCAACAGGCACATGAAAAAATGCTTAACATCGCTAATCATTAGGGAAATGCAAATCCAAACCACAATAAGATATCACCTCACACATGTTAGAATGGCTATCATCAAAAAGTCAAAAGATAACTAGGGTTTGTGAGGCTGTAGAGAAAAGGGAGCCTAGAACCTTGTACACCATTGGTGGGAATGTAAATTGGACAGCCATTATGTAAAACAGTATGGAGATTCTTTTAAAAATTAAAACTGCAACTACCATTTGATCCAGCTATCTCATCTGGGTATATATCTGAAGGAAATAAAATTGGTATCTGAAAGAGATATCTGCCATCCCATGTTTATTGCAGCATTATTCACAGTAGCCTGTCAATGGACAGGTGAATGGATAAAGGAGATGTGATATATATGAAAATACAATAGAAAACTATTCAGCCATTGAGAAAGAAGGGAATCCTGCCACTTGTGACAATATAGAGGAACCTGGAATACATTAGCTTTGGTGAAACAAGCCAGACACAGAAAGACAAATACTACATGATTTAATTATATGTGAAACCACGCACACATTAAAAAATGTCAAACTTATAATAACAGTGTAGAATGGGGTTACCAGGGGCTGGAGAGTGGGGAAGTATTAGTCAAAAGGTACCAACTTTCAGTCATAAGATGAATAAGTTCTGGAGACCTAATGCACAACATGACTATAGTTAATAATAATGTTATTAATACTTGAGATTTGCTAAGAGTAGATTTCAAGTGTTCTTGCCAAAAAAAAGAGAAAGTGTAACTATGGGAGGTAATGGATATGTTAATTAGCTGGATTGTGGTAATTATTTCATGATGTATGCATGTATCAAAACATTAGATTGGACAATGTAAAATTTACAATTTTTATTTGTCAATCATACCTCAGTAAAACTGGAGAAAAAAGAGAAATAGAAAAGTCCCTGTCAAAATCAAAATCCAAAGAAGAGAAAATTATCCTTGAAAAATATCTCCAGTTCTGGATGGTTTTACTGGTCTCTTCATTTCTTTCAAACCTTCATTTCCTGCCATATAGATTGTTCCAGGGCAAAAGTAATACAAAAATCTCCAATATCACAAGTATACCAAATTCTGATAAATTTAAGATGAAATACTACTTACAAAGATATATGTAAATATTTTCAGTAAAATAATGAAAATCAAGTCCAGCACAAAAGAACCATCGTCACCGGTTAAGAGTATAAATTAATTTGGAATATACAACATAAACCTTAAACATGTTTTTCTTTATAATGCAGTTTCTCCATTTGGAACTGTAAGGAACTAATCAGAGATGCCCTTAATTATTAATAAAGTGTTTTTATCACATATTTATAATAATTACAATAAGTTAGTGATAAATTAGAGAAAATCAAGATATCCCATAGGGTATTTCCCACATTGTCTACAGTGAGCCTGTTTTGATTGGAAACATTAGAAAAAATTAGACAAATCGTATATTAGAAAATATGTACTTTTTTTATAATTAGGAAACATTAAAATATTTTCAGTTTCAGTTAACAATAACTTTATACTCAAGGGGAAATAATGATAATAGGGAGAAGATGGGAATTATCTCCTAATTATAGTACATTAATTGTAGACTTATTTTGGTGTTCCTGGAAAAAACATACACTATTTCTAAAAGATAAAGCAGCTAACTGACTAGACTACTTTAGCTATTTGGAGCAAAAATAAACTGATATAGTGGCTATTTGTCAAATAATCCTTGAACTTTCCCCACTCTTCTCTTTGCTCAAACTGTACATTTTCCTGCTCATATCTACTCATCAGAATTGTACCTATTGTATTCACAAAACACTTTGCACTACTTAAATGGATTTCTAGATTATGTCTGTTTATGAACACGTTTCGCCTCACTTTCTGACTCTTCTTAGAAGACAAGCAGCCTATTCTATTCATCACTATGTCTGGCATAGGAACATAGAGCACAGTGCCTGGCATTTACAAAGTGCTTGATAAATATGTGACAAATAAATAAATGTTGACTAAATTGGGTCTCTTATCAGGATCTTGGCTTTTTTTATTATTATTATTATTCCAGTTTTCTAAGTCTTCAGAGAACTCAGTAATTCAGTGAAAGGACTAGAATTTGCAGTGAAAGGATTAGAATTTCTGGGGATATGAGCCTGTCACAGATCTTGCTAAATCATACGGTACACCATACATAGATGCTGTACTTATATTTACTTTGTTTTTCCCCTTATTTGTCTATTTCCCATCAGTTCCATTTCTGCCATGCTGGGTTCAACTCTGTGCTGCAGGGGCTGGAATTCTGCATAGTCCATTTTTCCTAGACTCCCATTTACATTCTGCCAGTGGGAGTCACTGGCAAGAAATTGAAATTGTGGAGGGAAAAATTATTTTCCTATTATTTTTCTGTTTTAACAACAGTTCTGATAGGACTGGCCTGCTAAGCCTGCAGTGGAAGGCTTAGGAATCCAGCAGTGTTTAGGGCTATGCTAGTAAGTGCCGGCTAGCCGTGGGCTTCCAGTGGCTTTGGTGATTCTGGCAGAAGCACTGGTCGTTTCATCAGGTGCATGGCAGAATATTCTTATTCTGAATATTATCACTAGGTCAAGACAAGTAGAAACTTGTCTTAGTTTGTTTGGTCTGCTCTGACAAAATACCATAGACCAGGTGGCTCATAAACAACATAGATTTATTCCTTACAGTTCTAGAGGCTGGGAAGATCAAGGCACTGGCTGATTCTGTGTCCCGTGAGGGTTTGCTTCATGGTTCATAGATGGCTGTCTTTTCCCCATGTCCTCACATGGCTGAACAGGTGAAAGAGCTCTCTGTGGTCCCTTTTATATAAGGGCACCAACTCATCACCTGCCACAGGTCTCACCTCCAAATACCATCATATGGGGGATTAAGCTTCAACATATGACTTTTGGGGTGACATAGGCATTCAGTCTATAGCAAAACCAAGATCTGGGTTGTCAAAAAGTAGGCAATGTGAAGAAAAATTAATGATGACCCACACATATTTAGTTAATGCGTAGGAAGTGATGTAGTGGATCTGAGGAGGGGTGACAAGTATACAATGCTTAACTGGAGTCAGTGAGTCTCTCTCCATCTCAGCCACCACTGGCTCATAGTTGATATGTCTCTGACCTTTGACAGCAAGATATCTTCCTGTCTGCCCTAGAAAGTTGCAGTTGCCTCATAGCACACTGTGTGGTCCATAAACAGAATGGATCAGTGTTTTCCAGAGATATGTGGGGAGGTCAGTGCTCAGAGACAAATTGGGCTTTCATACTGAAATTATTATTCGAGAGTTGGGAGTATATTAGGCAAGGGTATTAGCAGACATGGATGCCTCAATAGACTTTCTCTCAAACACACACAGCATGTTTACAGTGATGGGTTTTTTTTTGGAGGGGAGGGTGGTAAAGACATATTTTCTTTTTTCAGAAAATAATCCTCAAAAACATGTTCAAAAACAAGTTTCACATAAATATATGTGTAACATTTCTTAATAAGAACTTGTTTACAATTTGGCAAAGCTGGGCAAAAATGTTTTATCAAAACAAGTTTATTTTTGGTATTTTACATACTGCAAATATATTACGTACTGCATACATCACAGGATGGTTCCCACACCAGAGTATGTGTAGCTCCAGTAGTGTCACTGGTGAGTGGTTTCTCTCAAGACCATCTCCTCTCTTTCATTTTCCTCCCATCAGAAATGTTGAGATCTACTTTCTGTAGTTACAGGTCTCTGGGCTACCTCTCAGCCCATTTACTCTTTTAGTTCCATCATTTTTTATACCTAATTCTTTATATTAAGTTCTCTCTGCTCTTTGACCTTAGAGTGGTCCTTCCCTCCCTGCCTCCCTGCCTCCCTCCTTCCTTCTTTCCTTCCTTTCAGTTTTTTTTAGTTGAACTATGACCCATATATGTATTAGTAGCAAATATCTCAAAGATTTAAAACTCTTCTTGGTGATAACATTTAGGAAATAAGGAAAAGTAAGTTAATACAATGAAATGATTCAAGAGTTTGATTGACAATAGATTGAATGTATTGAACTATTATTTGAGACATTCCCATCCATTAGGTACTGAGATGAGCATCTGGCATAAACTTTACCATACCTCTATGGTGATGGTACTCATAGAATGCATATTTTACGTATATTGATACTGAGAAATAAATAGACTAAGGAAGTTCCCCTAAGTCACACAGTTGGAGAGTTACATAACCAAGACTCAAGTCATGTGTATGCATCTTCATTAATTGATACTCATAAATATTAATATGCAGTAAACATGAATAGTTATCAATAAACTCATATTTATTAGTTAATAAATATTTATTAAATGCCTGTTGTCAGACACCAGGTTTATTTGTATTACAGCCCTGATGCAATTGAAGAAAAAAATCTGATTACAGCACCCAAACCCTTAGGAACAGTCTTATACTACCTCTTTACAGTATGGCAAAGCAAAGGCATAGTTAACTGCTCTTACCTCATTCCTGTTCTGATAATAATATATTTTTCAGAAATTTATTAGTTATATAAAAAAAATTATCAGAGTAGCATTCCTTAAAGACAACTGTGGGCATGTCATATTTGATTGTCCATTGACGATACGGTATGTTTAGAGTTTTATTTCATTATGGTGTTAGTCCCCCAAGGGCGTGGTGGTTCCTGTAACACTTTCAGAGGATCTGCAATGTCAAAATTATTTTTATAGTAATATTATGACATTATGTTGCCTTTTCTCTGTGCCTTTTTCACTGTGTGATAATTTCATTGATGGTGTAACAACAATGGTGGAAAAAACTACTGGTAAAGTAGCTCAAAACCAGGTAGTAGCCCTCAAATGTACTAATATCATTATATTCTTCATCACCATAAACTTGCTGTAAAGAAATTAAAAACTCAGTTTCACTTAAGATTGTCCTTGAAGATTTAATAAGAAAAGTTAATTTTATTAAATCTCAGTGTTTGTGTACATGCCTTTTTAATATTTTGTGTGACAGAAAGAAATATGTGTAAATCATTTCTACTGTGTAATGAAGTATGATAACTACTCAAGGAAAAGCACTTGTGCAATTGTGCTACTAGCTGATATAGCTGCTTTTTTCACAAAAAATTGTTTTTACTTGAAAAAAGAAACTAACAGACAACTTATGGTTAACCAGACTTGAGTATTTGGCATACGTTTTCTCAACAATGAACAGAGTCTGTAACTTCAAGGAAAATGACAGTATTTTTTTTCAATAACAAAATTTGGGCCTTCAAGTGAAAATTAAAATTTTGGAAAACTTGTACTTGTCCCTGCATGCTTAAAAGCTTCCAGATACTTAAATACTTTACAAATAAGGTTGACCGTGATATTAAAAATATGGCTTTTTGTTGCTGCATAATGAAATGTGTCAAACATTTAGAAGATCTGCATAACTCAGTGAACCAATATTTCTAAAATAATCAATGCCTGGTGTTACCAAAATTATGCACGAATAAAAGATCCATGTAAAATGTAAGACAGATCAATCAATTTTATGGAGGAAAATGTACACACTGTTTTAGATTGCTGAATTTGCTGTGGTATCAAGTGTCATGTTTCCTCAGTTTTCACATCTCTTAAGTATCAGTGTGAGGCTGGTTTCTGTTTTTGCCTCAACTAAGACAATGTACAGCTACAGACTGAATGTAGAAGCAGATAGGAGAAAGCTACTGTCTTCTATTAAGCCAGTCATTACAGATATTTGAAAATATTTACTACAATGCCATTCTTCTCACTAAAGGTTTTCTCTGAGAAATAATTATTTTTTAAAACATTTTTGGAAATGTGTAATAAGTTTATTATTTTATCAGTAAATATTTCCCTCAGTGTTAATTTCTAATATCAATATAATAGATATAGCCCACATGAACACCATCTCCTTATAGTCCTCAGTAATTTTTAAACAGTTTAAAGGGGTGTTATTTTACAACCTCAGGAGTTCCCTGGGTGAAGTCTGAAACTAGCCCCTGTACACAGAGGGCAAGGAGAGACTTAAGGAAGAGGCAGACCACTCCAGGTTGGTAGATGGCAGATTTAACAAGCAAGGGAACTTACATATGAGGCCTGTCTTAGGTCCTACAAGTAGATCTCTGCACCTCAGGCCAGAATCTTAAAGTTTATTTAAAGGCCTGACCAGGGTTCAATCACATATTCAGTCCAGATGGTCACAAGGAATGGGTAACATCTAAATTAGGAATTCTTTTTTCCTGTGGAGCTTGGACCTAGCTCTAGTCAGGCTCACCCTCTAGCCCCTGGCTATTTCTACTTTCCTATATTTATCCCTTTCACATATTTCTTTTTAATTTTATTTGCAGCAATTCTCTCCCTTCTTTCTTCCTTCCCTCCCTTCCCCTTTTCTACCCCTGCCCTTTCTTTCTAACCTTATTGAAATACTGGTGGAACCATTTTATAATGACTTATGTATATGATCAGACTTTTAGGTAACATTGGCTCTTTGGAGAATATTTTAATTGTATTATCTCCCCAAGATTATCTTCAGTTTTAACCAGTCCCATTTAATGGTGGAATAGACAACCCAATTTGAAATAACTGTATCATATAGTATGTGTTTGATGGGAAAATCACATATTAGACTCCCAGATGTAGACAGTCGAGAGATAAGAATACTCTTCTAAGCATAATTTATAATAGGGCAATATGCAATTAGAGATTAGTTTAAAAATGCATTTGTATAATGTGATTCATTGTGACAATTAAAAATCTTTATATTCAATGAATACCCAAGACTTAATGTAATATTTGCATGGCATGCAAGTGACAAAATGGTATGAATATTCAGAATATATATGCATACATAAAAAGGCACTAAAAGTGAAGAAAATATACTAAACTGTGCTGATCTAGGGTTTGAATATTTACAAGTGTTATAAATCTGTCACTTTTGAAATCTGAATGAAAACTGATAATGAATAAGGTCCATTGCAGAATAGTTCACTGCCCAGTTGGCTCTGAGGCAGTGTTCTAATCTGAAACAAAAATGGAGAATCTACTTTCCCATTTTTACTATTGAGTCTGTCAGAGTTCTAAACTTACCTTGTACAAGCTATAATTATTTTTCCAAGAAGCCCCATCTTTATTTAATGGGAAATAATACTTCAAATCACAATCTTCAAATTACAAATGCTCATTGCTATGTGTGGTCGTTGTTTATAATTCTTGGTATAGCCTCTGCTCTTTTTGGCTAAAGACAGAAATGATTTTATTTGCCTTTAATATCCAGGAGTTTTTCTGTTAACAGTATCTTGTTCCTTCTAAATTTTTATTTTCAGATACAGAGTGTGCTTTTTCAGTATTCACTTTCAAATCTTTAGTATTTCAGGAAAGTCTATTTTTTATTATGATTTTTAGTATTAACTCTGATCCTTGCTTTGCATCTCTTCTTTAGGGTCTCCTTTTATCTCCGTGTTGTCTATATTCAGTATTTCACTTTCTTTCTTTCATCTCTGTATTTTTTATTTTTTATATTTTTTCCTTTCTACCTTCTAGTCCTCTCAAGGAATTAGCATTTTGTTGTTTGTGTGGTTGTATTTATTCACTCCTCCGTTGCTTCCATTTCAATTTTCATTTATGAAATAATGTTTCTTTTAATTTTAATCATCTCCTGGGTTCCTTCTCTGGCTCTCCTTTGTTTCTCCTGTATTGACGAGCTTTGATTCCACTCCCAGAAGTTTCTTCCCAGTGTTGTGCCTGGTCCTGGAAGGAGCCCTGGAAATTCCATTGAAGGGGACCTAATGGGTGAGAGACACCTTCTCAGGTTCAGCTGTAGTTCTCAAATCCACCTGTCATGTTTTAAAACTGAGAAATACCTATTGCCTGTTCTAGGGTTCTCCTGTTCTCAGGTGCATCAGATGTTAGCTTGCTTCTCCCTGCTGCTTCCTGCACAGTGGCTGAGACATTGCATCTGCTGCCTCGGGTACTTCTCGCTACCTTCTCGCAGGAGCTTATGTGATTCATTGTCATCTAGTGCAATATAAAATGTTTCTATGGATTTTGGTTTTAACTCCTGGCCCTTAGGACATTTCTTTTTATGGAGCCAACATATGAAAATAATTATTCAAATTGCTCCAATCGTATTCAACTGATTTTGTATAATTTCTGTCATACCAAATGTAGCACAGTATTCTTTCTTTCCATGGTATGAAATGAACTTGAACTGTTGTGAAAGTGGATCCTGTGTTTGTCTTTCCTTTTGTAAATAATATAAAGAATTAGTGTGGTCATATTCCAGGATCAAGTATGAAGTATATATTTTTTATCTAAAATCATTGGATGCTGCCCAGCTCTATGAAAGTTTTCTCTAGGTTAACAACTTCAATACAAAGCAAAACATTTTCTCGTAGGAAAGAAGAGAGAAGCATGGTTGGCAGTAGTTTCATGTTTTCTCGTGACCCCAAACAGTGATACTTTGACCCTTTTATTACAGTGAGGTGGCTGTTACGGTGTTTGAGTCCATATACAACACATAAAGTCAGCATCATTTAGCTTCCCTTGAAGCGTAGAAATAGAAAAATATTCACAATGATAAAAATGTTAGCAAGCAGCTGCTTGTATTCTACTTACTTCAACTTCTTTTTCCCCAGGCACTTTGAAGAATCTTAGCAAGCTATTAATACTCTTATTCTTCTTCCAATATTTAAGTTGTAGTTTTGAAAATATATAAAGAGTGGTGTTTTAGAAAAATTATCTCCCCTGACATATCTTTTTTTCTTCTTTTCTTAATGTTGAGAAGCTTCTTTACTTGGTGTTTTCTACATTCGTTTTCTTTCTTTTCTTGAGTCAACTCCTTCCTCAGCATCAGAGCTAATCTTTTTGCATGACCACTTTAATGTATAAAATAGCACTAGGAATTATGAGAACAGTGCATTACATTTATGTATAACTGTAATCACATAATGCATTTGTACATAGACTATTTTGCTGTTTACAGACAAGTTGTATCTATTTATTTTTAGAATTTTTGATGCTACTAAAAGTATCTCTCAAGTTATAAAACATGTTTCTTCCATGTTTTGCTCTTTTACTGTATATATTGAACTTTTAAAAATAGAACTTTATTATGATTTGATTTTTAAATTATCAGTGTCCTTATTTAATGTCCCTTGAACATTCATGAGCACAGTAAATATGTCTGTCTCATCACTTACTTTTGTGCTTTTTAGAGTACCTAATAGTGCATCATTAATATGAATAAATAAGTACATTAGTCAAGAATACCTTAAAAAGTTTAGAGTTTCTATAATTCCAAACATACATATAATATTTTGGTATTCCAGTGTACTTTTCTGTAACAGATAAAAACATGTTTTGGTAAAGTGCTTTTTAAACCTCTAAATAAGGAGTTATCTGTATTTATTAATACTCAATTTGATAAACTGATCATTATAGGACACTTCCACTTTGCTGTCCTTCAAGGAATCAAGCTTCCCAGATTGAAGCCCTTATGTTGTCCCTTCCCATGTTGACGTTGGCCTTGGTCACATGGTTGGTTTTGGCTTAATTGTCTTACATTTACTAATTGCATGAACTAGGAGAAATTACTTAAATTTGCTGAAGTTCAGTTACTCAACTGTTAAAAATAACAAATAGTATTTACCTTAGAAGTTTGGCCTAATGATTGTGCCTGATAACTCCTAAAACAGTCTAATACTTTTGCCCTCAGTGCCTAAATTACTGGCAGCTAAGATGTAGACATTGGGAGCAATTGAGTCCAAACCATTAAAATAAATGATTTTGTTTAGCTTGAAAATAATTAACTTAATGCATAAATATTAATAGATTCAAACATTTAATTTGAATATGCTGAATAGTAAGATTATTACTTTTATGTAATTGTGTAGTATTGGTCTAAGCTCATAAATATGTGTTTCCTGAATGTATATAGTGACTCAGGAAAGTATCTCCATTCTTTCGTTCTGTAACTCCACAGGGAATTATATTTGATAACATCATCAGTATGAAATAGGCCTGAAACAGTGACCCTGTCTCATTGACCTTTTAAAGTGAATTCTGAGTTTCTGATTGAAGCCATGGTGTCCTTGTAAAGACTGCAGGGTTACTAAAAATGACTGCCAAGGTGAAGAATAAGAAAGACAACGCGTTCATCAAATACAGCCTGGCTAAATTTTGGTGGAAGCTAATTGTCAGGAATCTAGTATCATTTTACACTGATACTGGATATATTCTTGGGCTTTTCATTTAAAACTGTCATGCTATCCTGAGCCTACTATTAAAAATAAAGCAAGCATTCTTAGGATGGATAATTGGATGGATGCAACCTTTTATAAGGCATTTAGCACTTTCTACCTGTAATATACCGATTTGTAGGTGTGCATCTATATCATCTATTTGTCTTAGTTCAAGCTACTATAACAGAATACTGTAGATTGGATGGCTTCTAATCAACAGAAATTTATTTCTCACAGTTGTGAAGGCTGAAGTTGAAGATCAGAGTGCCAGCATGGTGGGATTCTTATGAGAGTCTGCTTCAGGGTTGTAGATATTTTTCTCATTGTATTCTCACATGCAGAAGGAAAGACAGCAAGCTCTTTGGGATCACTTTTTAAAGGCCACTAGTCCTATTCATGAGAACTCTACCCTCTTGACCTAATTACCTCTCAAAGGCCCCATCACTTAATACTATCATATTGGGGGTTAAAATTTAAGCATATGAATTTTAGGGAAATACAGTCAGTCCATACCACTATTTTTTTCATATACCAGACAAGTAACAATCTGAAGGCAGGTGTTATTCATTTTGTAATCTTCTAAGAATTTTAAGTACTGTAGATATTCAGTAACTATTATAAAATATTATGAAAGTAAAAGTGTAAAGAACTAGAAAAGGAAAGTTATGAATGAGGGAGGGCTAGAGGGAAGAAGGAAAGTAATATGCATATGTATATATATATATTCTTTTTTTTTTTTTTTTGTATTACACGGGCCTCTCACTGCTGTGGCCTCTCCTGCTGTGGAGCACAGGCTCCGGACGCGCAGGCTCAGCGGCCATGGCTCACGGGCCCAGCTGCTCCACGGCATGTGGGATATTCCCGGACCGGGGCACGAACCCATGTCCCCTGCATCGGCAGGTGGACTCTCAACCACTGCGCCACCAGGGAAGCCCTATATATTCTTTATATATCAAAATATTCCTAGAATAACAAAGAGGTCCATATAATACCTTGTCTAATTCATTGAATCTTTGAGGTCCTGCCTATAGCCAAGCAATTAGGACCAAAACAGGTAAATTTAAATTTATGCATATTTTTTGAAAAATTTGCCTTATTTAAAAAGCAATATTCATATCCATTGATCCTATAATGCCACTTCTAGAAATTGACCCTGAGAAAATTGTAAAATATGCATTTAAAGATGCGAGTCCAATAATGTTTATTGTAACATTCTTAAGTAGTGGAGAAAAAAAAAAAAACTACATGCCCAACAATAAGGGATCAATTTAATATGAAAGGGCAAGAAGTATAAAGTTGGGCTCTATGTGGCCATAAAGTCATATATTAGAAGAATATTTAATAATATGGTTTAAAAAAAAGACTCGTGACATAGTAGTTGAGGGAAATAAAGGACAGTGAGGTTAGTGAGGTTGAGTAGTTTTGGTTTTTTTGTTTTTCTTTTGTTTTTTGTTTTTGCGGTACGTGGACCTTTCACTGTTGTGGCCTCTCCCGTTGCGGAGCACAGGCTGTGGACGCGCAGGCTTAATGGCCATGGCTCACGGGCCTAGCCACTCCACGGCATGTGGGACCTTCCCGGGCCGGGGCATGCCCCCTGCATCGGCAGGCAGACTCTCAACCACTGCGCCACCAGGGAAGCCCAGTTGAGTAGTTTTAAGGTGACACAATGTGTATATGAAGAACTGGAAATAAAATTAGATTTATTTAATTTTACACACGTATGAAAGCAGAATTCAATTGCAAGTATTTTCTACCTACTTGTTTTCAAGTTCACAAATCTTAAATTCAAAATGCCCTATGGGAGATAGTTATATACATATGTGTGTGTGTGTGTGTGTATATATACATATATAAAATCATATATGTATATATAAAATCGCATTGTACATTTTAAATATATGCAATGACATTTGTCAATTATTTATCAATAAAGTTAAAAAAATACTAAAGAGTAAAAAATTTAATGTAGGAAAAATAAAACCAATATACTGTGTGTCAAAATGAAATAATGTAAGACTAAGGACATTTTAGTATATAAACTATTTAAATATATATTTTAAATATTGCAAAATTTGGATAATAAAGTTGCTTAACAACCTGCAAAAAAAAAAAGGCCATATGGAGAAAATTTAGGAATATAAAATACCAATGAATATGGCTGTTGATTAGAGAGAAACTGAAGTGACTGAACAAAATCTTCCACATTTTTTACATAATAATTTATGTACTCGTAGTGAAAAGTAATGAGGAGAAACAGTAGAGTGATTTTCTTCTTGAATTACAGCCATTCTCTGAGAAAAAATAAAGGGCATTACACTGGATATTTGAAGAACAAGAAGAAAAACCTATGGCTATGTCACTGAATAACACAAAGTTAAAAAGCCCCATATGTCAAACAATTTATTTTTATTTTGATGTCATTTCTTTTTATCAAAAATATTCTCCCACTTGATATCTCTACAGAACAAGTATCTTGTGATTTAGAGCTTCCTGCCAAGACGACTTCGGGGTCATCCTGGAATCAAGCCTTGACCTTGTTATACAGGTGAATGTTGAATTAGAACTTGCTCACAGAAGTGCAAAGGCAGTGTATTGTTTAAGCTATGCTGTGTGAGTAAAGGCTAAGATTGTAATAGCATTGTTGTGTTTCTTCTTATCCTGATGCCATTATCTGTATCTGCTTAGACTTTATTTAGCGTAAACCTGCACTGTGCTGTAATTCTGTCAATATTCTTGATATTTTTCAATCTTCCAACCAAGTCGTTTACCACCTTCCAGCTATCACGGCTTTAACCTCAGTAATGTATATGTTTTCTTTTTTTTTTCTTTGAAAGTCAAGTGATATAGGAATCCTTAGGCATAATCTGAAGACTCAGTGTCCCTGGCATGATAATCTGATATAAAACACTAATTTAAATCAGTTTTTGACTAGTCAGACCCCAGGTATCATGAGGGAAGACATAATATCCTAGTAATTTTTATTTAGCACCATTTCACGTTGTTATTTGTGCTGGTTCCTTGTTCAGGACCTTGCTGTCAGCAATAAATAAATTACTCCCCAGCTAGTAAATCACAAAACTCTCCTGAGCTTCTCAGAGAAACAAAGCAGAATGGTGAAACTGTAGCCCTAAGAGGTTTATTCATAAATATCCATTTTGTTTAAGGCACTTTGGGTCTACTTGATGGAAGATCAGTTTTCTTCCATAAACCACTGGAAAAGTGTTTATCTAGAAAGAAACATAAACGAAATAGTGTTCATTCTCTGATCTCCAACTAATTTCATGGTTTCCTTATGGCATTAATAGTATGGAAAAAAACTGACTTGTTTTTGAGTGGATATTTTAGGTGAGGACAGATATTTAAAAATCAGAAGAAATAAACCCCCTCCCCCAACAAAAATTGAGTCATCACAGAATTTTTTTTTCTCTTTCAACTTTTCCCACCTTTAAGAAACATTCCCGATTTTCTGGGAGAGGAATAGCTCTCATTTTTCATATTTGAAGTGAAAAATAGAGAAAGTACTGGTAGTCAGGGCCATATATCTTAAGTGACTCAGATAATAGTTTTAGTGAGTACCTTTTTCTTTAGAGATTCAAGCCCAGACCAGGAGCAACTAAGAGCCTTTCCTCACTGACAATGTCTGAACTCACAAGGGAAATATATTTTGTCACTGTGAACTTATTCCTAAATGGGATAAAATTTTCTGACTAGCATTTAGCTTCTTAAAATTCAGTTGACTAGGTACAGTATTTTATGATTGCAGAGCATAAATCATGTCAGTGAGGCAGCCCTAGGTATTACTATATTAACTATTTTCTAAATTTTTAGGGAGGAGAGACTTGTGGGAAAAAATACAGAAGATATTTTTACGAATAATTTGTTCTAAGTCCATGCTATCTATTGGTATAAATACTTAGAAAGAAATGGCTAGTTGTTTAATATAAAGATGATATGAATTAATTTGTATATTATAGAGCATAGTGACAATCTAGAGCTATCTTTTAGCTTTAGTTTTATCCTGAGCCCTTTTGCACAAGAATACTTAACCAATTAAAATCAATGTATTATTTATGTGATTTTGAAAAAATATCAAATATTAATATTTTATTTCAACTTAGGTTAAAACTGATGTTTCATTTACCTTAGTCAAAAAGGTTAGTGAGAGGGGGCTTCCCTGGTGGCGCAGTGGTTGAGAGTCCGCCTGCCGATGCAGGGGACGCGGGTTCGTGCCCCGGTCCGGGAAGATCCCACATGCCGCGGAGCAGCTGGGCCCGTGAGCCATGGCCGCTGAGCCTGCGCGTCCGGAACCTGTGCTCCGCAACGGGAGAGGCCGCAACAGTGAGAGGCCCGACCGCCAAAAAAAAAAAAAAAAAAAAAAAAAAGGTTAGTGAGAAAGGAAACAAAGAGCTATATGTGACTTTTATTGTGCATGTTGAAAATATTCTAAAGAATGAGGAACACATGTGAATTAAGGACAAAGATAACCCAGCTTTGGGCCCTTACAAATGTAATAGATTTTAGTTTCTATCTTCTGTGGTCAGAGTATACTTTGTTCTGGGGAACAACATAGGCAGTAATTTTGTTCTTACATAAAAAGCATTTTATATTTGCAGAATCCTTGGTTATTTATTTGTTTGATTTCACCTCATAAGGTGAGTGACAAAAGCTATTATTTTCATAAAGAAAAGGCCACTGTCAGCTTTAACTCAAGGTCAGTGTGCTTTATTCATGTTCGCTGGGGTTTATGTTTCCATTATAGCATCTGCCTTAGAACATAACTGAGGAAGACATCTCAGAATTGAAATCCCAAAATTCAGTTAACCACTTGTAATTCATGTTATATCAAATTATGTCTTTGGAGTATAGGAAATGCCATTCTGGGTCTGACAAAGACCCAACTAATATACGCAAAGACATTTTATTGAGCCCTTGAGAAAGTCATAACGTTAACTAACACAGGGTACAGGGTCTTGCCCTCAAGGGGCTTGCCTACAGGGGACTCACACCCTGGCTATATGTTAGAACTGCCTGAATAGCTTATAAAAATTGCTAATACCCAGCTACTAACAAGGATTCTGGTTTGCCTTGCATGCAAGCTGGGTTGAGAACTACTGATCTAGAGTGTCTTTACCTTTAGTGCACACATGAATCATTTGAGGATATGTTTAAAATGGAAAATCTGTAGGTTTGTGGTGACCCCTGATAGTCTGCATTTCTAGTAAGTTACCATATGATGTTAGTTTAAAAATAAAAGTTATAAAGGTGAATACATATAAATGAATGTCTCAGGCTCCCATTCCAAATACATATAAGCAAAACTACATCAAATGTAATTGGGTTCTTACCAGTGAAATAATAACTTTAAAAAATACAGGAAGTTCCTTACTGGCCTGTGATTGATATCAGAATAAAGAGCCACAAAGAGAATCCTAAGTGACCTAAAACAAAAGTCAAAAAAAAAAACAGAAAGGTAGAAAAGGAAGATAAGCAAGTGGGAATTTTTTTTAAAGTATTGGGAATTTACATTAAAAAAACTCAAGTAGAAATTAAAATATTTATCTTTAGTAAAAATGAAGTCAAATTATAAGTAGAAACTTATCTTTAACACAAACAATAAACTAAGAATATTTTGTGGTAGTATTTCTTTGACAAAATGTATGATAGTATCATGGATAGAATGGTAAATTTGTGTAGTTGATTTTTACAGCTTAATGGCAATTTGATCAAGTTTGCAAAATTATTTCACAGTTTTATCAATGAATTCCTTTAATTTTTTGATAGTCAAACCATCTTCTTTTGAAAAGATATCCTCATTTATATTCATTTCTTCTACTTCAGTTTTTATCTGGTCTCATCATTAGATCTTCATTTGCCAAAATCTCGGTGTGGTATAAATCTGTTCTCTCAGATCATCTGAGCTAATTTCAACTTATCCCCAAACTTTTTCAGGCATTTGCAGCTTCCTTCTGTTGCAGTTTTCTGTTGGTATACTTTTTTTTTTTTCTGTTCCTACAGTTGCTCCAATCAGGTAGAGAATGACCTACACATAAATTATTTGGAAAGTGATGTTATATATTGATTTAAGTAAGAGGAGAAATGATTGAGAAGTGATTAATTTCATAAATGGTCCAGTTTTTAGTGAATATTTTAGTGCCATGACAGCTTTGATTTCATCAGCACACTGGTACTTGGTATATCACCACTTATGTAATGAAGGCCTTTCTGCTCTAGAGTTCCTTTATTCACATTCATCATTAATCTGACTGCACTGTGAATCTTTTTATGGTATTGAGCCAAGTGGAAGGAACCAGTGCATTAAGACTCTGCCACTTAACAGAAGCTTCAGAGTCAAAAAAGAAGAGGATATTGGCTGGGCCAATGCAGACTTTTTTTTTGAATTTTATTTTATTTATTTTTTTATACAGCAGATTCTTATTAGTCATCAATTTTACACACATCAGTGTATACATGTCAATCCTAATCGCCCAATTCATCACACCAGCACCACCACCACCACCCCCTGCCCCTGTCCCCCCTTGGTGTCCATACGTTTAGTTCTCTGCATCTGTGTCTCAATTTCTGCCCTGCAAACCGGTTCACCTGTACCATTTTTCTAGATTCCACAATATGCATTAATATACAATATTTGTTTTTCTCTTTCTGACTTACTTCACTCTGTATGACAGTCTCTAGATCCATCCACATCTCAACAAATGACCCAATATCGTTCCTTTTTATGGCAGAGTAATATTCCATTGTATATATGTACCACATCTTCTTTATCCATTCATCTGTCGATGGGCATTTAGGTTGCTTCCATGACCTGGCTATTGTAAACAGTGCTGCAATGAACATTGGGGTGCATGTGTCTTTTTGAATTATGGGTTTCTCTGGGTATATGCCCAGTAATGGGATTGCTGGATCATATGGTAATTCTATTTTCAGTTTTTTAAGTAACCTCCATACTGTTCTCCATAGTGGCTGTATCAATTTACATTCCCACCAACAGTGCAAGAGGATGCCCTTTTTTCCACACCCTCTCCAGCATTTGTTGTTTGTAGATTTTCTGATGATGTCCATTCTAACTGGTGTGAGGTGTGTGAAGTGATACCTCATTGTAGTTTTGATTTGCATTTCTATAATAATTAGTGATGTTCAGCAGCTTTTCATGTGCTTCTGGCCGTCTGTATGTCTCCTTTGGAGAAATGTCTGTTTAGGTCTTCTGCCCATTTTTGGATTGAGTTTTTTTTTTTTTTTAATTTGAGCTGCATGAGCTGTTTATATATTTTGGAGATTAATGCTTTGTTACTTGATTCATTTGCAAATACTTTCTCCCATTCTGAGGGTTGTCTTTTCATCTTGTTTATGGTTTCCTTTGCTGTGCAAAGGCTTTGAAGTTTCATTAGGTCCCATTTGTTTACTTTTGTTTTTATTTCCATTACTCTAGGAGGTGGATCAAAACAGATCTTGCTGTGATTTATGTCAAAGAGTGTTCTTCCTATGTTTTCCTCTAAGAGTTTTATAATGTCTGGTCTTACATTTAGGTCTCGAATCCATTTTGAGTTTATTTTTGTGTATGGTGTTAGGGAGTGTTCTAATTTCATTCTTTTACATGTAGCTGTGCAGTTTTCCCAGCACCACTTATTGAAGAGACTGTCTTTTCTCTATTGTATGTCCTTTCCTCCTTTGTCATAGATTAGTTGACCATAGGTGTGTGGGTTTATCTCTGTGTTTTCTATCTTGTTCCATTGATCTTTGTTTCTGCTTTTGTGCCACTACGATATAGTCTTGATTACTGTAGCTTTGTAGTGTAGTCTGAAGTCAGGGAGTCTGAATCCTCCAGCTCCATTTTTTTCCCTCAAGACTGCTTTGGCTATTCGGGGTCTTTGGTGTCTCCATACAAATTTTAAGATTTTTTTGTTCTAGTTCCGTAAAAAATGCTGTTAGTAATTTGATAGGGATTGCATTGAATCTGTAGATTGCTTTGAGTAGTATAGTCATTTTCACAATGTTGATTCTTCCAATCCAAGAACATGGTATATCTCTCTCCATCTGTTGGTATCATCTTTAATTTCTTTCATCAGTGTCTTATAGTTTTCTGCATACAGGTCTTTTGTCTCCCTAGGTAAGTTTATTCCTAGGTTTTTGTTGTTGTTGCAATGGTAAATGGGAGTGTTTCCGTAATTACTCTTGCAGATTTTTCATTATCAGTGTATAGGAATGCAAGAGATTTCTGTGCATTAATTTTGTATCCTGCAACTTTACCAAATTCATTGATTAGCTCTAGTAGTTTTCTGGTGGCATCTTTAGGGTCCACTATATATAGTATCATGTCATCTGCAAACACTGACAGTTTTACTTCTTCGTTTCCAATTTGTATTCCTTTTATTTATTTTCCTTCTCTGATTGCTCTGGCTAGGACTTCCAAAACTATATTGAATAATAGTGGTGAGAGTCGACATCCTTGTCTTGTTCCTGATCTTAGAGGAAATGCTTTCAGTTTTTCACCATTGAGAATGATGTTTGCTGTGGGTTTGTTGTATATGGCCTTTATTATGTTGAGGTAGGTTCCCTCTATGCCGACTTTCTGGAGAGTTTTTATCATAAACGGGTGTTGAAGTTTGTCAAAAGCTTTTTCTGCATCTATTGAGATGATCATATGGTTTTTATTCTTCAATTTGTTAATATGGTGTATCACATTGATTGATTTGTATATATTGAAGAATCCTTGCATCCCTGGGATAAATCCCACTTGATCATAGTATATGATCCTTTTAATATATTGTTGGATTCTGTTTGCTAGTATTTTGTTGAGGATTTTTGCATCTATATTCATGAGTGATATTGGTGTGTAATTTTCTTTTCTTGTAGTATCTTTGTCTGGTTTTGGTGTCAGGGTGATGGTGGCCTCATAGAATCAGTTTGGGAGTGTTCCTTCCTCCTCAATTTTTTGGAAGAGTTTGAGAAGGATGGGTTTTAGCTCTTCTCTAAATGTTTGATAGAATTCACCTGTGATGCCATCTGGTCCTGGGCTTTTGTGTGTTGGAAGATTTTTAATCACAGTTTCAACTTCATTACTTGGGATTAGTCTGTTCATATTTTCTATTTCTTCCTGGTTCAGTCTTGGAAGGTTATACCTTTCTAAGAATGTGTCCATTTCTTCCAGGTTGTCCATTTTATTGGCATAGAGTTGCTTGTAGTAGTCTCTTAGGATGCTTTGTATTTCTGCGGTGTCTATTGTAACCTCTCCTTTTTCATTTCTAGTTTTATTGATTTGAATCCTCTCCCTCTTTTTCTTGATAAGTCTGGCTAATGGTTTATCAATTTTATTTAGCTTCTCAAAGAACCAGCTTTTAGTTTATTGATCTTTGCTATTGTTTTCTTTGTTTCTATTTCGTTTATTTCTGCTTTGATCTTTATGATTTCTTTCCTTCTGCTAACTTTGGGTTTTGTTTGTTCTTCCTTCTCTAGTTCCTTTAGGTGTAAGGTTCGATTGTTTATTTGAGATTTTTCTTGTTTCTTGAGGTAGGATTGTATTACTATAAACTTGCCTTTTAGAACTGCTTTTGCTGCATCCCATAGATTTTGGATCATTGTGTTTTCATTGTCATTTGTCTCTAGGTATTTTTTGATTTCCTCTTTGATTTCTGCAGTGATCTCTTGGTTATTTAGTACTGTATTGTTGAGCCTCCATGTGTTTGTGTTTTTTACATTTTTTTTTCCTGTAATTCATTTCTAATCTCATAGGGTTGTGGTCAGAAAAGATACCTGATAAGATTTCAATTTTCTTAAATTTACTGAGGCTTGATTTGTGACCCAAGATGTGATCTATCCTGGAGAATGTTCTGTGTGCACTTGAGAAGAACGTGTAATCTGCTGTTTTTCAATGGAATGTCCTATAAATATCAGTTAAGTCTATCAGGTCTGTTGTGTCATTTAAAGCTTGTGTTTCCTTATTAATTCTCTGTTTGGATGATCTGTCCATTGGTGTAAGTGAGGTGTTAAAGTCCCCCACTATTATTGTGTTACTGTCAATGTCCTCTTTTATAGCTGTTACCAGTTGCCTTATGTATTGAGGTGCTGCTAAGTTGGGTGCGTATGTATTTATAATTGTTATATCTTCTTCTTGGATTTATTCTTCGATCATTATGTAATGTCCTTCCTTGTCTCTTGTAACATTCTTTATTTTAAAGTCTATTTTATCTGCTATGAGTATTGCTACTCCAGCTTTCTTTTGGTTTCCATTTGCATGGAATATCTTTTTCCATCCCCTCACTTTCAGTCTGTATGTATCCCTAGGTCTGAAGTGGGTCTCTTGTAGACAGCATATATATGGGTCTTGTTTTTGTATCCATTCAGCAAGCCTGTGTTTTTTGGTTGGAGCATTTAATCCATTCACGTTTAAGGTAATTATCGATATGTATGTTCCTATGACCATTTTTTTAATTGTTTTGGGTTTGTTTTTGTAGGTCCTTTCTTCTCTTGTGTTTCCCTCTTAGAGAAGTTCCTTTAGCATTTGTTGTAGAGCTGTTTTTGTTTTGCTGAATTTTCTTAGCTTTTGCTTGTCTGTAAAGCTTTTGATTTCTCCATCGAATCTGAATGAGATCCTTGCCGGGTAGAGTAATCTTGGTTGTAGGTTCTTCCCTTTCATCACTTTAAGTATATCTTGCCACCCCCTTCTGGCTTGTAGAGTTTCTGCTGAGAAATCAGCTTTTAACTTTATGGGAGTTCCCTTGTATGTTATTTGTCATTTTTCCCTTGCTGCTTTCAATAATTTCTCTTTGTCTTTAATTTTTGCAAGTTTGATTACTGTGTGTCTCGGCATGTTTCTCCTTGGTTTTATCCCGTATGGGACTCTCTGCACTTCCTGGATTTGGGTGGCTATTTCCTTTCCCATGTTAGGGAAGTTTTTGGTTATAATCTCTTCAAATATTTTCTCTGGTCCTTTCTCTCTCTCTTCTCCTTCTGGGACCCCTATATTGTGAATGTTGTTGCAGTTAATGTTGTCCCAGAGGTCTCTCAGGCTGTCTTCATTTCTTTTCCTTCTTTTTTGTTTGTCTGTTCTGCAGCCGTGAATCCCACCATTCTGTCTTCCAGGTCACTTATCCGTTCTTCTGCCTCAGTTATTCTGCTATTGATTCCTTCTAGTGTAGTTTTCATTTCAGTTATTGTAGTGTTCATCTCTGTTTGTTTGTTTTTTAATTCTTCTAGGTCTTTGTTAAACATTTCTTGTATCTTCTCGATCTTTGCCTCATTTCTTTTTCTGAGGTCCTGGATCATCTTCACTATCATTATTCTGAATTCTTTTTCTCGGAGGTTAACTATCTCCACTTCATTTGGTTGTTTTTCTGGGGTTTTATCTCGTTCCTTCATCTGGTACATAGCCCTCTGCCTTTTCACCTTGTCTACCTTTCCGTGAATGTGGTTTTTGTTCCACAGACCTCAGGATTGTAGTTCTTCTTGCTTCTACTGTCTGCCCTCTTGTGGATGAGGCTATCTAAGAGGCTTGTGGAAGTTTCCTGATGGGAGGCAACCCAATGCAGACTTTTGCTTCTATTTTGTTCATCTCTCCTGTATTTGCTTTCCTTATGCAATCAGGCTTATTTCATAACTCTGTCCTTGCTTTCCATTTCCTGTTGATGTTTTTGCAACTGGGTAAACTTTGACGGCTATTCTGCAGATTATACACTGGTCTGACAGTGCATGGGTGCCCCTAAAGGCTACTGCTGTCTCTTAGTGAGACAAATGTTACAGCCAGTTTCTAATGTAATCAGTGTGGCTCACAGAGACCCCCACACTTGCACTTTTTCATAACTGACTATTGCCATGTGCTGTTTACTTCCTTAAAGGGTGAAGATCATTGTTCCTGCAGTTTATCCATCCCTGAGCTAGAAATATCTGCAGTCTACCATCTAACACTCTATACTATATATTCCATTTCAAGATCTCATTCATGTTCATAGCTTGAGAAGTTACGCTCTCTAAATTACCTAAATTTCAATTTGAATCTGAAAGAGAATAAAGTCTAAAAACATAGCATCAGTGTTTTTATTTATTTATGTTTTTATTTTCTAACCAGTGTGTGTGTTGTTATGTCATTGAACCAATAATTTTCACTTTTCTTATCACCTTTAAATGTTGTTAAGACTAACAAACTTATGTACTGAAGTACTTTTTTAAATTTTGTAAACACAGCAGGCTGTTTATAAATGCATTTCTGGAAGAAAATTTACTTAGCTATACATCTGAATTTCTCTTCATTGTTCTGGGTTTTTGGAAAGTGGGTTCAGTATATGTTTGCATAACCCTTGATTTAAATAATAGAAGAGATTTAGTAAGATAAGCAGTCATGATATTAAGGAAATATTCAGATATTTCAAGTTTCATTATGGGTTTGGTTTTTACTAACTTCTGTAAACAAACTAAAACTCTTGTTTTCTATGCCGAACATTTCCCTGTATCTTCATTTCTACAAAATACCAACATCATATTATACATTTGAGAAGTAATAAATGCATTCTAGAATTTCAGAACAGTATAGATAATCTTCACCTTAAGATACAGTGATAAAAATGAAGTATTTTGAAGGAAGCAGAAAGACTAGCAATTATCTATAGTTATGTCTGTCTCTAAAGTTCAATTTTGTAATATACCATGAATAGTTTATAAGTAGCATTTTAATAAACCTTTACTAAAAGAAGTTATATATATTCACATGCAAAAAAATAAAATAATTATTCAATTTTAAGATATTGGTTACCATTTGAATCATTTGTATGTTATACAGTACTTTGACTTTTTTTCTCATTTAATTAGGAATAATGCTATCTCTTTAAGAATATAACTTTTTTCCAAGTGCTACATGCAAGTACCAATTTTCCTAAATTTATTTTTACTTTAAAAATGATATTATTTATGAAAAGTGTTTTTACTTGTCCAAATTTGATATATTTAGGTTTCTGTATTCTCCTTTTCTTTTGTTATTAGTTGAGATGACTGCTGAAGTTCTAAGCTTATGGTTTGGGCATGTTTCCATTTTATTAGCTGTTTGTCAGTTTTTTAAAAAAATCCAGTATCTAAAAATTTGCAAGTTTTTATAGTCCTATGTTTAATTATAGTAGCTGTCTTCTGAATATAACTCTTAGCTTTCACTGAATAACTCAGAGAATTTTTAGCCCTCTGTATTCTGTTTTCTTGTTTCATCACTTAAAGAGATTAAATTTTGAATCCTAAACAGTCCCTGAGTTCTCAGAAATGCATCAACATGCAGAGGCATCTTAATGCAATAGATTGCTTGTTGACTGAATCTCAGGAGTGTCCCTTCATCTCATGGACCTGTTTGTGAGGCCTGCATTTGTTGTTAAACTATCAATTATATATGTGGTTCTCCATCTTTAAAATTGCAGGATATGGATTTAGTGTCTGTGAGCCATGATTAGTTTCAGAAGTTGGGAGGCAGAGGGTCAAAACAGAGTTTTTGCAGCAGTGAAAGGTAGCTGCTGACTCAGCCACAATTCATCCACTTTCTGCACTTGGTTTCATCTAATGCCATTTGGTTTGGGCACAAAGGGATTCCCTTTAGGTGGACTAAGGGTGTAACAAAGTCTCTTTATTCTTTTCAACCTAACTAAGTATTAGGAAATAAACCAAGATGATAGGAGTGATATTTCATTTTAAGCCTTTGATAATTAAAATCATATTGTTTTCAGTTTCCATGGCTACAGTTATATTTCAGTTGTGTATGAGCAAGTGGAAGAACTTAGATAGATTTGTGCTACTGGTATCCTTTACCACTATAGTCTTATGCATTAAAATGGAGCTAAGATTAAAATTATCGACAAGAGGGATATTAGTACTTAAATATAGCTCAGTATTATTGTAAGAAATATTCATATCAATATTTAAAAGGCTGAGTCTTAATCCCAATAACAAAATGAAAAGTAATTGATTAACTTTAAAGTAATCAGTGCCTGAAGCACAATTTAAAAGTTTGCGAGGAAAATGACAACAACAACTCTGGTAAAGGTCAAGTTTCTATTAATAAGTTTTTGGACTGAGCCTCAAATTATTTTTTGGATGACAGTATCATGGGCGACTTTATTTCTGGCATTGGAATAAAAACCAAGTATTATTATTTCACATTTGGAAATAAGAGCTCTACAAAAAAATAGTTTATAATGCATGCAGATTTTTTTAAGTTTTAAAAATAGTGCTTTATTCAAATTCTGTGGTTTTGGTTAGGACCTACATTTATAATGCAAATTCTCTAGATATAAAGATAATTTTCCCTCAACTTTGTTTTCACAAAAAGAAAAAGTTAATATTAGTTTTAGGTGATATTACTTGAACATACTGCTTGATACTACATATTGGGGTTTTTTTGCTTAAAATTGTGTTGTGTAGTACTGATTTATCTGAAATCTGGGTAAACAAAATGGAAACTCATTTCTAATGTTATTTGGATATTTTATTTCAAAATACTTAAATTAATACTAACTTTCACCCTATGTTGAAAGAGCTTAAGCAATCTTAAGTGCTGAGTCAGTTTTCCATTAGGAATGTCACCAAAATTGATTTGATGCAGAAAACTTGATGATTCTTTTAGGGAACCATTTTTAAGATTGTTGTGTAAAGATGCAAATTTAGCTAAGGGTTAGGGAAATTGTCAAGGATAGGGTTAAGTTTAGAGTTAGGTTTAGTTTTAGGATTGAGCAGGTTAATTTAGTGAACACCCTGTTTTAGGAATGTTTTTTGAGCCTTATTCATCTTAGACCTTTGGGCCTCACTTTCTCTAAAAAATAAAGAGTAGGATACAATTTTTTATTTATCTCCAATTTATATGATAAAGTGAATTCCAAGAGCCCAAGCTCTTATCAGCATTACAAAATATAAATTCATAGGATTTAGAGTAAAAAAAAAAATCTGAATCTATGTTCTAATTTTTCTGCTTCATGTGTTTGAACCAAAGTATGGTCTCTGCCTCTCTGAGTGTCCTCTCCTTCACCTTTAAAATGAGAATAATAAATGATCTTTCATGAATAATTCTGAGGTTATACTTGATAATGTATTTGGATATATTTTGCACAGTGTTAAGTATTATTCCATTTTGGTCCCATTTGGCCTTATTGTGATTTTATCATATGGATATATTTCACCACTTTATGAACAGAAATAATCTTGGTATTTCATATGTTAGACAAAAACTCATCCCATTTCAGTTTAAAAATATAAAAACAAATTAATAATAAAGGATATGTGAGGAATCATGATATATGTACAAGGACAGTACTGGTGGACTAAATTATTTCTGGTCCTTAGGGTTGGAAGAAATTAACTGTAGTACGTGGAGAGATTTTGAGGGGAAAAAAAGGTTCTTCCCAAGGCACAGCAAAGGGTCCAGTGATTTTTTAGTCTGTTTGTTGTATTAAAAGGAAGTAACTTTACTAATCATCACTGGCTAGTTTGAAGCTATTTGAAAGAGCCTAACAGATTGACTTGAGTATTGATCGTAAAAAGTAATGCTAGGGAAGCCTACTAGTAATGATTGACTTAAGGAGACACCTATTAGAAAGAGAGAAAGAGAATTATAGTTTAAGTAGGTGCATTTCCACAGAAATAAAACTGTTGGAAGGGTAATAACTAAAATGTATGGTATTGGAATAATACAGTGTTCAACAGAGATAGTGAACAAGTTGATGATGGTTGTTGAAAAACTAATTTTTTCCCAGAAGATAAAATGAAAGGAATGTTTCAGAACCCAGAGCAAAGTTGAAGTAGACAATCATACTGGAAAAGATTGAAAGACATTTCCAGAGATAAAACATGCATATTATAGAAATTCCAGAAGAAAAAAGAAATAAATGGAAGAAATACTGTAACTAAATAAGAATTAGAAGAAAGTCTACCTAATCAAAAAAGAGTTAAGTGGGATTTAATTAGTAAATAGTCTTGGCACAGTTGACTCTCCACCTAAAAGATAGCAAATTCAGAGCTTTATTGCACATGGAATTCAAAATTAAATCCCAGTTGTAATAAAGGTTGAAATGTAAAGAAAATTTTAAAAAGTTGGACATTAAATTATAACTAGCATTATTATAATTAGGATTACTTTAGTTTTACACTAGGTTCTTATTATAATTAGCATTATTTTAGTTTTACACTAGGTTCTTATTATAATTAGCATTACTTTAGTTTTACACTAGGTTCTTGTCCATGAAATGGCTTAATTGTTCATTACAGGAGCTTACAGAATGCTCCATCAACTCCATCAATGGAAAGTATCAACAGATACCATCATGCCCTAACATCATTTGAATATTTCACTTCAAAATCCTCTCTTTGCAGTTTCCACCAATCCCATTGTTGATCAGGATTGATTGCACAATCCTAATCAAATCCACTCTCTTCTTACCATTGAAAGACCTTCCTTAAGCCAAGCTTCCCATTTTCAATAAATTCACACCTTGTCTTTCTCCCACCCCTCCCAGACACTGCCACAGCTCTCTAGAGATGACATTCTCCCTTACCACGGTGAGTAATAAGCTCAGCCATGTATTTATCAACAGGTTATGTTGGGATGTTTGGATAGCCAGTATTTGACAACCATGTGGCTATCTGGTAAAGAAACCAAAAAGACATTGTAGGATACTTACCTGAGGCCAAAAAAAAAGAAAAGAAAACAAAGAATATATGAGATCTGAGGGAGTAAAGGATAAAAGTGAACATTTTCCCGAAATGGGAGTATAGACTTCACTGAATATACAACAGAGCTGATTATAAAATATTTATTAACTTACAAGTAGCAAACACAAAGAGCTTTAGAGTATATATTAAGGCCTTAAACATTGTCATTTTTTGTTAGTTGCACTTCACTTAGCTCCAGTTTTTATTACCAAAAATAAGTATATTGATGAACTTAGAAGAGGTGTACTCTTTACTTAAAGTGAATAAGTAATAAGTATGGAATCCTGAAACATAGGAGGAGAGTACCATGTGAAAATTTAATTGCTTTCCCTGATTTGGTTGTTTTCAAATCACCTGAAGCCTGTGAGGTGTTTCTGTTTACCAAAATATTAAGCATTGGTTATACCATATAGTAGCATTTTATCAGTTGTTTAATTATAAAGCTTTCATTAAAAGAACGTCTCTCCATGGGTGGATAATTTAAAATGACTGACCAACAAGTTATAATATAAATAAGTTTTTACAGAAGTTTTCTAATTAATTTGTTCCTTGTTTTGATTAGCTCTATTTTTAAATATAGAATCATACAAAACACCTATGCTACTTCCAGGAGTGCCTTTATCATAGGGAAATAGAGTAAGCAAATTCACAAGTGGTATTCACAGAAATATGGTAGGAGGTTTTGGGATCAGAAGCAAGAGCCTTACTTTTATTTTATCACTGACAATTAGTAGGCATTGTGAATTGAGGCTACACAGTTCATGCTTTTTTGTTCTCAGGAAATTACAGCTCAGAAGGAATGCTGGCATTTTGGGTTTGCTAATCTGCATGGCTTTGTGTGCTCTAGTCTTTCAGTCACAATCAAATAGTCATTTCCTCTTGTTTGTCTTCATTCATTTCCTGCCCACTCCTTGCATTTAACTATCAAATGTCCTTTGCTTTTGACCAGAGGCTCTTCAACCAAAGCCCTGTAGTTCCTGACATCATTCTTTTGTAAAAAAGAGTGCTTGGGTATATACTAACATAAATAGTTCTTTTTTCTTGGTCAAAAGCAACTGTTCAGCTTATTGTACTGGTATTCTTATACAATATAAGACTTCATTCCAATACACTATCATAAAGGAATTTAGGAAAGCAGGAGCTGTGAACAGAAAATTGCATTGTGAATAATGTTGTTTTGACATCAAATCTGAAATTTTCATTTGATTTTAGGGTTTTTGTTTGTTTATTTCAGAACAAGCCATGAAGTATAAAGGTTATCTGCCATCTATGAATCTATCATCTATGTCTATCTCTCATCAGTCATTTTAAAATTACCATTTTTATTAAGGCTTTTTGTTGGTAGCAGGGATTTTGTTCTACAAATACCCACTTCCTACCAAGTCACAGTGCCTCCCAATACAACAATCTATAAGACAGAAAAGGGTGCATTTTAAAAGTGCTGTGTAGGAGGTATTAGAACAAATGCTGCTATACACGAAGAGAATTTTTGCACATAACTCCCTCGCAGTTCTTTAAAAGTGTACCCTTTCATATAAAAATATCTTCTTGGAAGCTAACAAACAAGAAGAAAAAAACATTTTTGCCTTTTTTGGTGCTGTCTTGTCAATGCAACTCAAATTGATGTTTCAGGTTACTTACCCCAGGAAAATCTGCAGGAGTCCCAAGATTATGTGTCTGTGTTAAGGGGTTCATAATATGCCACTCCAAAATAAGTGACTTTGGCATACTGAAAATTTTGAGCTGAAGACACTTGAGAAACAACAGATGCAGGAAGGACTCCCTGACCTTCTCCTTTCTACTTAAAAGTAGGTCTTAAACTTTCCCATGAGAAAGTTGTTCTTCCTGCACAAGAAAAACAAGAACATTCCTATTACTGGAGATTGGAGGTCAGTGCTGAAAAGGATGTGTACAAACAAGCCTTTATCTTCCCTAAGTTTTCTCCAAATATTTCTTAGTCACTTTCTCAGAATTTATTTCCCCTAGAAGTATAAAATCCCCTTTTCTTTCATACTGTCACTTTTCCACAATTTTATCATTCTTTGTTAAAAAGGTATATAAGCTCTTGGCCCTAACTGCTTCTTTGAGACTTCATTTTTCCTGTAAAAGTTCTTGTATACATGTAAAAATGTTAAATACAATGTGTGTGTTTTTCTCCTGTTAATATGTCATTTGTAACTTCAATCCATAGGACCCAGGACCTAAGGAGGTGGAGAAAATTTTTCTTTCATCCCCTACCATAATGGTGATGAGGATGGGATATCATTAGCTGGGATTCCCTACACACTTCAGAGGCTGTAGCTAAGATTTGAGATACACCTGAAATAGCCAGCAAAAGGTAAGTGACTTTTATGCTTTTGTTTTGTGTATTCTTTGTTTTAATTGATCTTTTCCCTCCCAGAGATCAGAATTGTTTTCCTTTCTCTGTCTTTTGTGTCATTTTCATAAGGAGGATAAGCACAGCATAGAACACAGGCATGGGTCTTATAAGCCTGTTGTTTGAGGTGATCTCATAGATCAGTGAGTTTATAGTTCTCGCTGGACTGGAGTCTGTTTGGACAAGCTTTGCTGTGGTTCACCAATAAAAATACTAGGTGAGATTCTCCTTTCACCTTGTTTTGTGTTCTGAGAGCATGCCTTATAACCTGCCTTCTGTCAACCAGGAGGTATAGATTGTTGGACCTGCATCAGGTAGCTAGCCATCAGACCAGAAACCCAAGACACAGAGTGTGTTTGCAGCATTTTCTGTGTCTGACTGTGTCAGCTCTAGGGGAATTTCTCATAATAAAGGGTCTCAGCTTTTAAGGGGCCTGTGTTATCTCTACCTTTATTGCCTTTTTAGTGCTGGAAAAGTGGCATATCAGTATCAGCTGCCCAGTATCAGATTATTAGGTCTGTGATTGGAGGTGTCTTACTTTTGTGAGAGACTGGTGATACAAGTTCTCACAAACACTATTCTTAACCATTTGTGACAACAAGGGTCTTTGCTTTCTTTTTTAAAAATTGAGATAAGTTTATTTACAATATTAGTTTCAGGTGTGTACAACATAGTGTTTCAAAAATTTTACAGATTTTTTTTCCATTTAGAGCTATTATAAAATATTGGCTATATTCCCTGTGCTGTATAATATATCATTGTAGTTTATGTATTTTATACATAGTAGTTTGTACCTCTTAATCCCTTAATCCTATATTGCCCCTCCCCATTTCCCTCTCCCCACTGGTAACCACTAGTTTGTTCTCTATATCTCTGAGTCTGTTTTTATTTTGTTATATATATTCTCTTGTTTTATTTTTTAGATTCCATATATAAGTGATAACATACAGTATGTGTCTTTCTCTGTCTGGTTTATTGAAATAAATTGCCCTTCAGGTCCAACCATATTGCTGCAAATGGCAAATTTTCATTCTTTTTTTATGGCTGAGTAGTAGTCCATTGTATATATATACCACATCTTCTTTATCTATTGATGGACACTTAGGTTGCTTCCATATTTTGGTGATAATAAGTAATGCTGCTATGAACATTGGAGTGCATGTATCTTTTAAATTAGTGTTTTCATTTTCTTCAAATATATACTCAGGAGTGGAATTGCTGGATCATATGGTAGTTCTATTTTTAGTTTTTTGAGAAATCTCCATACTCTTTTCCACAGTGACTGCACCAATTTACATTCTGACCAAGAGTGTACTGAGGTTGCCTTTTCTCCATATCCTCGCCAACATTTGCTCTTTGTGGTCTTTTTGATGATAGCCATTCTTACAGGTATGAGGTGATATCTCATCATGGTTTTGATTTATATTTCTCTGATAATTAGCTATGTTGAACATTTTTCCATATGTCTGTTGACCATCTGTATGTCCTCTGTGGAAAAATGTTTATTCAAGTCTTCTGCCCATTTTTCAATAAGGTTGTTTGTCTTTTTTTGATATTGAGTTGTATGAACTGTTTATATATGTTGGATATTAATCCTTTATCAGTCATATCATTTGCAAATGTCTTCTCTAAGTAGGTTGTCTTTTCATTTTGTCAGTTGTTTCCTTTGTTGAGCAAAAAAAGCTTTTAAGTTTACTTAGGTCCCATTTGTTTATTTCTGCTTTTTTTCCCTTTGCTTTAGGAGACAGATCCAAAAAAAATATTGCTACAATTTTATGTCAAAGAGTGTTCCACCTATGTTTTCTTCTAGGAGTTTTATGGTTTCCAGTTTTACACTTAGGTCTTTAATCCATTTTGAATTTATTTTGTATATGGTGTGAGAAAAGGTTCTAATTTCATTCTTTTACATGTAACTGTCCAGTTTTCCCAGCACCACTTACTGAAGACATTGTCTTTTCTTGTTTATTTACTCTTCCATTGTTGTAGATTAATTGATCTTAAGTGTATGGGTTTATTTCTGAGATCTCTATTCTGTTCCGTTGATCTATGTGTCTGTTTCTTTTCCACACCATACTGTTTTGACTACTGTAGCTTTGTAGTATCTTAAGCTACTTTTATGAGTGGCTTTTTGTTTTTTGTTTTTTTGGTTTTTGCGGTACACGGGCCTCTCACTGTTGTGGCCTCTCCCATTGTGGAGCACAGGCTCTGGACGCACAGGCTCAGTGGCCATGGCTCACGGGCCTAACCTCTCCACAGCACGTGGGATCTTCCCGGACCGGGGCATGAACCCGTGTCCCCTGCATCAGCAGGCAGACTCTCAACCACTGCGCCACCAGGGAAGCCCATGAGTGGCTTTTTGAATCATGTGGGCTGTATCCACACCGAGGGTATCTCTTGCATCCATGATAAAAAAAAAATTATTCAAAGTCTAAAAAATTACCTCTAGGTCTTTCTATGGAAAGGCTTATTGGATTTAGTCACAGTTCAAAGGGGTATAACTTTAAAGAGTCTACTTGTCAATGGCCAGATGATGGATCCTTTGATTTGAAAAAAAAAAAAAAAAATTTATATTTGAAAAAAATGTTAAAGAGCTCTTATCCTAAACAAATGTCCTTTTGGTACCTGTGGAATGATTAAATTAAAAGGACACAAAAGAGCATTATAGCTAGCCTATGGACTCTTTTAACAAGATTAAAGAATGGAAATGAAAACAAAAGTTAAATTCCACACCCATAGTTAATTCCCCTTCCCTGTGCTCCTATACCCTTGTTTATAACTAATTCCCTGTCTATGATCCTCCAGAAGATCTTCTGGGTCTCCTGACCCCTGGATCAAATCCTCCTCCCCAAATCCAACCCTACCTCCTCAACAAATTCCTTTAATCCCTGAAATTCCTTTGATTTGACCAGAAAATTCCTTAAATACCCAACTGTCCACTTTCTTCTCTTACCCTGCAAAGGTTATGGAAAATAATCCAGCCTGATGGCCAGGACTGGGCATACACATTACTTAGGTAAATACTAATGGCCAAGAAATAACCTTGGCAGAGGTTCAGGACCATGCAGTAGGGCTCGTTTTGCTGTCCCATATAATTTTACCTACCTTCTGGGTATCTATCTAGCCTTCCTATGCAATGTCCTTTGTGGATGTATCCTGGACCCCCACCACAAAAATACACGTCCCTTGGACAGCACCAGATCCTTTAAGCTACAATGCCCTTTACTCCCACTTTTGAAAGATTCACCAAATTTAGAGAGGAGTTAGAAGGCTTGGTGGCCATTCACAGAACCACTCATAGGGACCTCAACAGGCTACTAAGAGGTGTTCTTTCCACCCATGCTTATACTGTAGTTATAAGACAAGCCAGAAGCCCCCCAGGAAAAGTCCCCTTACCTAACAGAGAAAACACATGGTCTAAACTTCTCCCAGGCCTCTTCCAGTGATCAGGAAATGGATCATCTGGATACTGATATTTAAGGCCTGATAGAAGCAGTTGTAGATACCTTTCCCCCAAGGTGAATTTGTAAGGTTGAGTTGTGCACTCAGAAAGAAGGGGAGCATCCCAAGGTCTTTGTTGAATGCTTTTATACAGACTTTCCAAAAGCACACTGCATTAAACCCTGAAACCCCAGAACATAGAAATCTTTTAATTTCCTCTTTAGTGAGAAATCTTCTCCCTGATATAAGAAGAAAAATACAAAATGGTGTGGTTGGCTGTGCAGGACAATCTCTCAATATTATTATTGAAGTTGCTATTTAACAATGTTATTATTGAAGTTGCTATTTAATTCTTTGAAAATAGCTTGCAGGAAAGCAGGATAAAAAAGGAATTGAAGTCAACAATCCTTGCCTTGCAAATTGAGTCTTTAAAAAACAGAAGTAAGGGGCTTCCCTGGTGGTGCAGTGGTTGAGAGTCCGGCTTGATGCAGAGGACACGGGTTCGTGCCCCAGTCCGGGAAGATCCCACATGCCACGGAGCGGCTGGGCCTGTGAGCCATGGCCGCTGAGCCCGCACGTCTGGAGCCTGTGCTCCACAGCGAGAGAGGCCACAACAGTGAGAGGCCCGCGTACCACAAAAAAATAAAAAATAAATAAAGAAAACAGAAGTAAGAATCTAAGTGTAACTTAATACCCACCCATTTTTCTTGCCAATCACAGAGCCTTCCCTATCCATCTCAGATATTTGCAGGTATTGTAAAAGGGCAGGACATTGGAAAGGCAATTGTTCTGCATATAAAACAAAGATAAGTTTAAATATACAGTATCCCTAGATCTCAGCAGCCTCAGAGAGTCTGTTTTTCCCCTTCCGTGGGACAGTTTCGCATGAGTTGATGGGGTCAGTCAATCCTCAGTTGCACCTCAGAACCCAGTATTAAACTTAGAATAGAATATTAGGAACGGTACTTCTTAACTGATACCAGTGGAACTTTCTCTACCATTGACTTAGAGGATTTATATCTGTTCGTCACCTCTAATTCTGTTCAAGCTGTTGGAGTCTCTGGGCAACCTATTTTATTGTCATATCTCAGGCCACTGCAAAATCCTTAGGCCCTCTAACCACCCATCATATCTTTCTAGTTTCTGGTTCTTCATCAGCAAACCTTTTAGGTAGAGGCTTGTTATGTAAATTTAATGCCACTATACAATGTAATGAGAAAAGTATTTTTATTTCCCTGCTCTCAGACCAAATCACAAGCTTCCTTCTTTCCCCAGTGGAGACCTATCTCAATTTAAAATCCTCTGAAGAGAGTGCAACCTTAAGAGGTGTACTAGTTAGTCTCTGGTCCTCACATGCAAAAGAGGTTGGATTGCTCTTCAGTGCAGTGCCCATGCACATTTTCTGGAAAAGAAATAAAACTATCCCAGCAGTAGCCCAACATCCTCTTTCTCAAGAAGCAAAAAAAAAAAAAAAAGGGAATTGTACTTATAATAGAGCCAAGAGTTCTTATATTTACTTCCTCACTCTGCGATACATCAATCTTGTCAGTAAGAAGGGACATTTGATTCAGATGGGAATCAAATTATTGATTTGTACAAAATGGAAGAGCCAATAAATGTTTTTGTAATTCCTTATCACACTATAGTCTCTAGTCCAACTACTATTCTCACCTCAATTCCTGCTGACATAGCTTGATTTACAGTCACTGACTCCTGCACAGCTTTCTAATGCCATTGCACATGTTCTCTTTGTATTTAACATTTCGAGGAAGACAATTGACATGGACTTGCATACCTTTGAGATATTGTGAATCTCCCTCAATATTTTCCCAAGTTCTTAAAGCTTACATTCTAGCTTTTACCCAAGGTGCCCCTCTCGTTCAATATGTTGATGGCCTCTTACTTTGTAATCAAACTAAGGAAGGTGTTTTTATAGATTCCCTCATTCTCTTAAAGGCACTAGCTGAACAAGGCTATAAAGCCTCCCAATGTATACTTCAATGGGTACAGACAAGTGTTACCTACTTAGAACATGAGGTATCTCAGGGCATTCAAAACTCACACCAAAATGCCTTGAGTTAATATTGTCCATTCCTCTTCTGAAAACAAAAACACAACTATGTAAATTTTGGGGGGCAGCTGCTATTGTTGCCAACAAATTCCTAATTCTGCTGCCCTTGCTCTTGGCTTACCCAGTTTTGATAAAACATTTTCACCTATGTTGCCAAGACAATAATGGAATTGCTACAGTATTTTAGTACAACCATTTATTCTTAGATAAGTCCTATAGCATATTTCTCATGTCAGTTAGATGTGACATCAGACATGCTCCCATGCCTGCGTGTTGTAACCATAACTGCCACCCTAATTGACAAAACCACTGCTCTTACATTAGGCTACCATTCACCTCTATGTTCCTCATACTGTTTCTGTTCCCTTACGAGTTCATAAGACATAGCTTCTCTCTCTACATGGAGGAAGACCACCTATGAACAAGCCCTATTCACCAGTCCCTCCTTCATCTTACACTGCTGTAGCACCTTAAATTTGGCTCTTCTAACCCCTCCCAGATGATGGACAGCCCCACTCCATTCCACATGATTGCCTTGCAACTCTAGAAATAATTTCAAAGACACACACGAAAATCTCTTAGATATCCCCTTAGACAACCCAGAATGACTTCAATTTTGTGATGGCTATTTTAAACAAAATTTCCAGGAAAACATAACTCCTTACAACATAGTTTCCTTACATGAAACTCCTGAGGCGTACTCTTTACACACTGTAAAATCAGCCCCAGCTGCTGAACTCACAGCTTTTAGTAGAGCTTACATGTTGGCAAAACAGTACACTGCCACTATTTACACTAACTCCAGGTGTGCCTTTGGAGTCTTCCATGCTGTTGGTACAATCTGTAAATCCTGTAGATTCTTAACCTCTGCTGATACTACTGTTACTAATGGGCATATAGTTGTTACTCTACTACAGGCTACTCATCTCCCTACTACAGTGACTATTGTTCACACTCCAGCCCATTGTAAGGAGACTGATACTGTATCTCTAGGGAATGAGAGGGCTGCCAAGACTGCTAAATACAAAACTGAGTTCACCAACCCTTACTCTATCCACTTCATCAACCTGCCTTTATCCCTGACTGATATCCTTTGACATGCCACCCCACAATATGCCACTTTGGCATATTGACAATTCTGAGCTGAAGACACTTGGCAAACAAGGAAGGGCTCCCTGGCCTCCCCCTTCTACCTAAAAGCAGGGCATACAATTTCTTACGAGAAAGGTGCTTTCCCTACACTGGGGAGAGAGGAACATTTTTATCAACAGAGACGAGGAGTTGAGGCTGAGATGAATCTGTACAAACAGACATACTAAAATAACCCTTTTCTTCCTTAGTGTCCTCCATATATTTCTGAGTCACTTTTCCACAATTTATCACCTTTAGAGATGTAACACGCTTTTCCTTTGTCTTGTCACTTCTCCTCAAACTTATTTTTCTTTGTTAAGAAGCATATCAGCTCTCAGTCCTAACTGCTTCTTTGGATTTTTAGTTTTTCCTATGAATGCTCTTATGTGTATGTAAAAATATTAAATAAAATTTGTATGCTTTTCTCTTGTTAATCTCTCTTTTGTCAGTTCGATAGATAGATCCCAGCCACAGAACCAAAGAGGGTGGAGGAAAGTTCTTTTACATCCCCTACATATGCTTGTTTATATCATATTTTATTAGGTATAAAATGAAAAATAAAAGAATAAGTACAAATATATACTTTCTTCTATTTTTATTGAGATATAATTGACATGCAGCCGTATATAAGTTTAAGGTGTAAAGCATAATGATTTGACTTGCACACATTGTGAAATGACTATCACAATAAGTTTAGTGAACATTCATCTTCTCATATAGATACAGAATTAAAGAAATAGAAAATTTTTTCTGTGTGTGATGAGAACTCAGGATTTACTCTCTCAACAATTTTTATATATAACAGTGTTAATTATATTTATCATTATACACTAAATGCCTAGTACTTATTTAATCTTATAATGGTAGTTTTCCACTATCTCTGTACATTTCCCCTCCCCCCCTGCTCCCTGCCTCTGGGAACCACAAATGTGATCTCTTTTTCTATGAGTTTGTTTGCTTTTGAAGTATAAATGACCTACAACACTTGTTAGTTCCTATTACACAGCATAGTGATTTTTTTCTATACATTTCAAAATGATTAACACAATAAATCTGTTTACTATATACAGACTATATACAAAGATATTCCTTAGGTATTGACTATATTCCCCACACTGTACAGTTTATACCCATGACTGGATTTATTTTGCAACGGGAAATTTGTACTTAAACTCCCTCACCTATTCTTTCTTCCCCACAAACCCCCCTCCTCTGGTAACCACCTGTTTGTCCTCTATATCTAAAACTCTTTCTGTTTTCCTTTTTTAACATCTTTATTGGTGTATAATTGCTTTACAATGGTGTGTTAGCTTCTGCTTTATAACAAAGTGAATCAGTTATACATATACATATATCCCCATATCTCTTCCCTCTTGTGTCTCCCTCCCTCCCACCCTCCCTATCCCACCCCTCTAGGTGGTCACAAAGCACTGAGCTGATCTCCCTGTGCTATGCGGCTGCTTCCCACTAGCTATCTATTTTACATTTGGTAGTGTATATATGTCCATGCCACTCTCTCATTTTGTCCCAGCTTACCCTTCCCCCTCCCCATATCCTCAAGTCCATTCTCTAGTAGGCCTGCATCTTTATTCCCATCTGGCCCCTAGGTTCTTCATGATGATTTTTTTTTTCTTTTTTAGATTCCATATATATGTGTTAGCATACGGTATTTGTTTTTCTCTTTCTGACTTACTTCACTCTGTATGACAGACTCTAGGTGCATCCACCTCACGACAAATGACTCCATTTCGTTTCTTTTTATGGCTGAGTAATATTCCATTGTATATATGTGCCACATCTTCTTTATCCATTCAACTCACGATGGACACTTAGGTTGCTTCCATGTCCTGGCTATTATAAATAGAGCTGCAATGAACATTGTGGTACATGACTCTTTTTGAATTATGGTTTTCTCAGGGTATATGCCCAATAGTGGGATTGCTGGGTCATATAGTCGTTCTATTTATAGTTGTTTAAGGAACCTCCATACTCTTCTCCATAGTGGCTGTATTAATTTACATTCCCACCAACAGTGCAAGAGGATTCCCTTTTCTCCACACCCTCTCCAGCATTTATTGTTTCTAGATTTTTTGATGATGGCCATTCTGACTGGTGTGAGATGATATCTCATAGTTTGGATTTGCATTTCTCTAGTGATTAATGACATTGAGCGTTCTGTCATGTGTTTGTTGGCAATCTGTATATCTTCCTTGGAGAAATGTCTGTTTAGGTCTTCTGCCCATTTTTGGTTTGGGTTGTTTGTTTTTTTGATATTGAGCTGCATGACCTGCTTGTATATTTTGGAGATTAATCCTTTGACAGTTCCTTCGTTTGCAAATATTTTCTCCCAATCTGAGGGTTGGTCGTGTTTATGGTTTCCTTTGCTGTGCAAAAGCTATGAAGTTTCATTAGGTCCCATTTGTTTATTTTTGTTTTTATTTCCATTTCTCTAGGAGGTGGGCCAAAAAGGATCTTGCTGTGATTTATGTCATAGAGTTTTCTGCCTAAGTTTTCCTCTAAGAGTTTTATAGTGTCTGGCCTTACATTTAGGTCCTTAATCCATTTTGAGTTTATTTTTGTGTATGGTTTTAGGGAGTGTTCTAATTTCATTCGTTTAAATGTTGCTGTCCAGTTTTCCCAGCACCACTTATTGAAGAGGCTGTCTTTTCTCCACGTTATTTTCTTGCCTCCTTTATCAAACATAAGGTGACTATATGTGCGTGGGTTTATCTCTGGCCTTTCTATCCTGTTCCATTGACTTACATTTATCTTTTTGTGCCACTACCATACTGTCTTGATTACTGTAGCTTTGTAGTATAGTCTGAAGTCAGGGAGCCTGATTCCTCCACCTCCATTTTTCTTTCTCAAGATTGCTTTGGCTATTCAGGGTCTTTTGTGTTTCCATACAAATTGTGAGATTTTTTGTTCTAGTTCTGTGAAAAATGCCAGTGGTAGTTTGATAGGGATTGCATTGAATCTGTACATTGCTTTGGGTAGTAGAGTCATTTTCACAATGTTGATTCTTCAAGAACATGGTATATCTCTCCATCTGTTTGTATCATCTTTAATTTCTTTCATCAGGGTCTTATAATTTTCTGCATACAGGTCTTTTGTCTCCTTAGGTGCGTTTATTCCTAGATTTTTTATTCTTTTTGTTGCAGTGGTAAATGGGAGTGTTTCCTTAATTTCTCTTTCAGATTTTTCATCGTTAGCATATAGGAATGCAAGAGATTTCTGTTCATTAATTTTGTATCCTGCAACTTACCAAATTCATTGATTAGCTCTAGTAGTTTTCTGGTAGCATCTTTAGGGTTCTCTCTATATGGTATCATGTCATCTGCAAACAGTGACAGATTTATTTCTTCCTTTCCGATTTGGATTCCTTTTATTTATTTTTCTTCTCTGATTGCTGTGGCGAAAACTTCCAAAACTATGTTGAATAATAGTGGTGAGAGTGGGCAACCTTGTCTTGTTCCTGATCTTAGTGGAAATGGTTTCAGTTTTTCACCATTGAGAACGAAGTTGAATGTGGGATGTCATATATACAATGTTGAGGTAAGTTCCCTTTATGCCTACTTTCTGGAGGGTTTTTATCTAAATGGGTGTGGAGTTTTGTCAAAAGCTTTCTCTGCATCTACTGAGATGATCATCTGTTTGCTAGTATTTTGTTGAGGATATTTGCATCTATGTTTATCAGTGATATTGGCCTGTAGTTTTCTTTCTCTGTGACATCTTTGTCTGGTTTTGGTATCAAGGTGATGGTGGCCTTGTAGAATGAGTTTGAGAGTGTTCCTCCCTCTGCTATATTTTGAAAGAGTTTGAGAAGGATAGGTGTTAGCTCTTCCCAAAATGTTTGATAGAATTCTCCTGTGAAGCCGTCTGTTCCTGGGCTTTTGTTTGTTGGAAGATTTTTAATCACAATTTCAATTTCACTGCTTGTGATTAGTCTGCTCATATTTTCTGTTTCTTCCTGGTTCAGTCTCAGAACATTGTGCATTTCTAAGAATTTGTCCATTTCTTCCAGGTTTTCCATTTTATTGGCATAGAGTTGCTTGTAGTAATCTCTCATGATCCTTTGTATTTCTGCAGTGTCAGTTGTTACTTCTCCTTTTTTATTTCTAATTCTGTTGATTTGAGTCTTCTCCCTTTTTTTCGTGATGAGTCTGGCTAATGGTTTATCAATTTTGTTTATCTTCTCAGATAAACAGCTTATAATTTTATTGATCTTTCCTGTTGTTTTAATCATTTCTTTTTCATTTATTTCTGATCTGATCTTTATGATTTCTTTCCTTTTGCTAACTCTGAGAGTTTTTTTGTTCTTCTTTCTCTACTTGCTTTAAGTGTAAGGTTAGGTTGTTTATTTGAGACATTTCTTGTTTCTTAAGGTAGGATTGTATTGCTATAAATTTCCCTCTTAGAACTGCTTTTGCTGCATCTCATAGATTTTGGGTCGTGTTTTCATTGTCATTTTTTCGAGGTAGGTATTTTTTGATTTCCTCTTTGATTTCTTCAGTGATCTCTTGGTTATTAAGTAGTGTATTGTTTAGCCTCCATGTGTTTGTATTTTTTATAGGTTTTTTTCCTGTAATTAATATCTAGTCTCATAGCATTGTGGTTGGAAAAGATACTTGATATGATTTCAATTTTCTTAAATTACCAAGGCTTGATTTGTGACCCAAGATATGATCTATCCTGGGGAGTGTTCCATGAGCACTTGAGAAGAAAGTGTATTCTGTTGTTTTTGGATGGAATGTCCTATAAATATCAGTTAAGTGCATCTTGTTTAATGTATCATTTAAAGCTTTTGTATCCTTATTTATTTTCATTTTGGATGTTCTGTCCATTGGTGAAAGTGGGGTGTTAAAGTCCCCTATGATGATTGTGTTACTTTCAATTTCCCCTTTTATGGCTCTTAGTATTTGCCTTATGTATTGAGGTGCTCCTATGTTGGGTGCATAAATATTTACAATTGTTATATCTTCTTCTTAGAGTGTTCCCTTGATCATTATGTAGTGTCCTTCTTTGTCTCTTATAATAGTCTTTGTTTTAAAGTCTATTTTGTCTGATATGAGAATTGCTACTCCAGCTTTCTTTTGATTTCCATTTGCATGGAATATCTTTTTTCATCCCCTCACTTTCAATCTGTATGTGTTCCTAGGTCTGAAGTGGGTCTCTTGTAGACAGCATATATATGGGTCTTGTTTTTGTATCCATTCAGCCAGTCTGTGTCTTCTGCTTCGAGCATTTAATCCATTTACATTTAAGGTAATTATCGACATGTATGTTCCTATGATCATTTTCTTAATTGTTTTGGGTTTGTTATTGTAGGTCTTTTCCTTCTCTCGTGTTTCCTACCTAGACAAGTGCCTTTAGCATTTGTTGTAAAGGTGGTTTGGTGGTGCTGAATTTCCTTCGTTTTTGCTTGTCTGTAAAGGTTTTAATTTCTCTGTCAAATCTGAATGAGATCCTTGCTGAACAGAGTAATCTTGGTTGTAGGTTTTTGTCCTTCATCACTTTAAATATGTCCTGCTACTCCCTTCTGGCTTGCAGAGTTTCTGCTGAAAGATCAGCTGTTAACCTTATGGGGATTCCCTTGTGTATTATTTGTTTCTTTTCCCTTGCTCCTTTTAATATTTTTTCTTTGTACTTAATTTTTATAGTTTGATTAATATGTGTCCTGGCGTGTTTCTTCTTGGAATTTTCCTGTATAGGACTCTCCATGATTCCTGGAGTTGATTAACTATTTCCCTTCCCGTATTAGGGAAGTTTTCAACTATAATCTCTTCAAATATTTTCTCAGTCCCTTTCTTTTTCTCTTCTTCTTCTGGGACCCCAATAATTCAAATGTTGGTGCAATTAATGTTGTCACAGAGTTGTCTGAGACTGTCCTCAATTCTTTTCATTCTTTTTTCTTTATTCTGCTCTGCAGTAGTTATTTCCACTATTTTATCTTCCAGGTCACTTATCCGTTCTTCTGCTTCATTTGTTCTGCTATTGATCCCTTCCAGAGAATTTTTAATTTCATGTATTGTGTTGTTCATCACTGTTTGTTTGCTCTTTAGTTCTTCTAGGTCCTTGTTAAATGTTTCTTGTATTTTCTCCATTCTGTTTCCAAGATTTTGGATCATCTTTACTATCATTATTCTTAATTCTTTTTTAGGTAGACTGCCTATTTCCTCTTCGTTTGTTAGGTCTGGTGTGTTTTTACCTTGCCCCTTCATCTGCTGTGTGTTTCTCTGTCTTCTCATTTTGCTTAACTTACTGTGTTTGGGGTCTCCTTTTTACATGCTGCAGGTTCGTAGTTCCTATTGTTTTGGTGTCTGCCCCCCGTGGGTAAGGTTGGTTCAGTGGGTTGTGTAGGCTTTCTCGTGGAGGGCACTAGTGTCTGTGTTGAGGTGGATAAGGCTGAATCTTGTGTTTCTGATGGGCAGGTCCATATCTGGTGGTGTGTTTTGGGTTGTCTGTGGCCTTATTACGATTTTAGGCAGTCTCTCTGCTAACAAATCGAGTTGTGTTCCTGTCTTGCTAGTTGTTTGGCGTAGGGTGTTCAGCACTGTAGCTTGCTGGTCATTGAGTGGAGCTGGGTCTTGTCATTGAGATGGAGATCTCTGGGAGATTTTCGCTGTTTGATGTTATGTGGAGCTGGGAGGTCTCTTGTGGACCAGTGTCCTGAACTGGGCACTCCCACCTCGGAGGCACAGCCCTGACGCCTAGCTGGAGCACCAAGAGCCTGTCATCAACACGGCTAAGAATAAAAGGGAGCAAAAGGAAGAATGCAATAAAGAAAATAAATAAAATATAATTAAGTAAAATAAAATTAAAATGTTAAAATAAAAAGTAAAAAATAGTTATTAAAAAAATTGTTTTAAAGTGATTAAAAAAAAAAGGAAAAAAGAAAGAAAGAAGAGAGCAACCAAACCAAAAAACAAATCCACCCATGATAAAAGTTGCTAGAAACTATACTAAAAAAACCAGACAAACAAAAAAGAAAACAGACAGACAGAATACTGGGACAAATGGTAAAAGTAAAGCTATACAGGTAAAATCATACAGAGACGCATACACATACAGACTCACAAAAAGGGAAAAATGGAAAAAAATATATATATCGTTGCTCCCCAAGTCCCCCTCCTCAATTTGGGATGATTCATTGTCTCTTCAAGTTTTCCACAGATGCAGTGTACATCAAGTTGATTGTGGAGCTTTAATCCGCTGCTTTTGAGGCTGCTGGGAGAAATTTCCCTTTTTCTTCTTTGTTTGCACAGCTCCTGGTGTTCAGCTTTGGATTTGGCCCTGCCTCTGCATGTAGGTCGCCTGTGGGCGTCTGTTCTTCGCTCAGACAAGACGGGGTTAAAGGAGCCGCTGATTTGGGGACTCTGGCTCACTCAAGCCGGGGGGAGGGAGGGGTATGGATGCGGGGCGAGCCTGCAGCGGCAGAGGCCAGCATGATGTTGCACCAGCCTGAGGTGCGTCGTGCATTTTCCCGGGGAAGTGGGCCCTGGATCACGGGTCCCTGGTAGTGGCGGGCTGCATAGGCTCCCGCCTGCCTCGTCAGGTGAGCAGACAAGCCTCTCGGGTTGGTGAGTGCTGGTCGGCACCTATCCTCTGTGTGGGCATCTCTCCATTTTGCCCTCTGCACCCCTGTTGCTGCACTCTCCTCCATGGCTCTGAAGCTTCTCCCCTCTGCCTCCCTCAGTCTCCACCCGTGAAGGGCCTTCCTAGTGTGTGGAAACCTCTCCTCCTTCATAACTCCCTCCCACTGGTGCAGGCCCCATCCCTATTCTCTTATCTCTGTTTTTTCTTTTTTCTTTTGCCCTACCCAGGTATGTGGGGAGTTTCTTGCCTTTTGGGAGGTCTGATGTCTTCTGCCAGCATTTAGTAGGTGTTCTGTAGGAGCTGTTCCACATGTCGATGTATTTCTGATGTATTTGTGTGGAGGAAGGTGATCTCCACGTCTTACTCCTCTGCTATCTTGAAGCTTCTCCACTATTTCTGTTTTGGTGTGCTGTTCATTTGTTATTTAGATTCCAAATATAAATGAAATCATACAGTATTTGTCTATCTCTGTCTGACTTATTTTACTTAGCGTAATGTTCTCTAGGTCTATCCGTGTTGTTGCAAATGGCAAGATTTCACTCTATTATATAGCTGAGTAATATTCTATTTATTGTGTGTGTATGTATATATATATATATTTATATATATACTACTTGTTCTTTAAACATTTATTTGTCGATGGGCACTTAGGTTGCTTCCATATCTTGGCTGTTGCAAATAATGTTGTTATGAACATTGGGATGCACATAGCTTTTTGAATTAGTGTTTTCATTTTCTTTGGATATATACGCAAGCATGGAATTTCTGGATCATATGGTAGTTCTGTTTTTAATTTTTTTAAGGAATTTCCATATTGTTTTCCATAGTGGCTACACCAATTTACATTCCCACCAACAGTGCACAAGAATTCCCTTTTCTCCACATCCTTGCCAACACCTTTTATTTGTTGTCTTTGATGATAGCCATTCTTACAGGTATGAGGTGATATCTCATTATGTTTTTGATTTGCATTTCCCTGGTGATTAATGATGTTGAGCATCTCTTCATGTGTCTGTTGGCCACTTATATATCTTCTTTGGAGAAATGTCTGTTCATCCTCTGCTGTTTTTTAATAATTTGTTTTTTGGATGTTGAATTGTATGTATTCTTTTTGTGTTTTGGATATTAACCCCTTATCAGATAAATCCTTTGCAAATATCTTCTCCCATTCAGTAGGTGGCGTTTTTGTTTTGTTGATAGCTTTCTTCATTGTGCAAAAGCTTTTTAGTTTAATATGGTCCCATTTGTTTATTTTTTGCTTTTCCCTTGTCTGAGGAGACACACCCCCAAAATATTACAAAGACTGATGTTAAAGAGAGTAGTGCTTATATTTTTCTTCTAGAAATTTTATGGTTTCAGGTTTTTTTTGTGTGTGTGTGTGGTATGCGGGCCTCTCACTGTTGTGGCCTCTCCCGTTGCGGAGCACAGGCTCCGGACGCGCAGGCTCAGTGGCCTTGACTCTCGGGCCCAGCCGCTCCGCGGCATGTGGGATCTTCCCGGACCGGGGCACGAACCCGTGTCTGCTGCATCGGCAGGCAGACTCTCAACCACTGCGCCACCAGGGAAGCCCTCAGGTTTTAACATTTAAGATTTTTACCCCATTTGAGTTTATTTTTGTGCATGATGTAAGGGAGTAGTCCAGTTTGATTCTTTTGCGTGTAGATGTCCAGTTTTCCTAACACCATTTATTTAAGAGGCACTTTTCCCCATTGTGTATTCTTGCCTCCTTTGTCTATATTAAGTGACCATATAACTGTGGTTCATTTCTGGGATCTCTATTCTGTTCCATTTATCTATGTGTCTGTTTTTGTGTCAGTGCCATACTGTTTTGATGACTGTAGCTTTGTAGTTTGAAATCAGGGAGCATGTTACCTCCAGCTTTGTTCTTTTTTCTCAAGATTGTTTGGGTATTTGGGGTTCTTTATGTTTCCATAAAAATTTTAGAAATTCTTGTTCTAGTTTCATGAGAAATGTCATTGGTACTTTTGTAGGGATTGCATTGAATCTATAGATTGCCTTGGGTAGTATGATCATTTTAACAATATTAAGTCTTCCGATCAATGAGCATGGTGTGTCTTTCCATCTGTGTCATCTTCAGTTTCTTTTATCAGTGTCTTATAGTTTTGCAAGTACAAGTATTTTATCTCCTTAGTTAGATTGTTTCCTAGGCATTTTATTCTTTTTGATGTAATTGTGAGATTATTTTCTTAACTTCTCTTTCTGATAGTTCGTTGTTAGTGTATAGAAATGCAACAGATTTCTGTGTATTAATTCTGTATTCTGCAGTTTTACTGAATTCATTGATGAGATCTAGTAGTTGTTTTGCTGGCCCCGTAATGGGTGGATCTGGTTCCCAGGGCCTCTGGCTGCAGGGCCCTGGGGATCCTGGGGCTAGTGCCCGCACACTGTTGTATGAGGCTGTGTCTTGGGCCCTTTGGTGGACAGGGCCAGATCCTAGGGCAGCTGTGGGCTCAGGGGTCTTAGGGCAGCAGATCTGGTGATGGGTTGGGCCATGTCTCTGCCCAGCTAGCTACTTGGCCTGATGTTTCCCAGTACTGGTGCTGACATACTGGTTGGCAGGGCCATGTGCCAGAGCTAATAAGTTAAAGATAGGATTTCAAAATGGTGCTTACCTGTACCAGTGTCCATGTGGTAAAACAAGCTCCCCAAAATGGCTCGCATCAGTATCTGTGTCCCCAGGGCAAACCCCAGCTGCTTTCTGCCTCTCTGAGAGGCTCTCCAAGATCACCAGGTGGATCTGACCCAGGCTTCTTTCAAATTACTTCTGTACTGTGTCTTGGAGTGTGTGAGAGTTTTGTGTGCACCCTTTAGGAATAGAGTCTCTATTTCCCACAGCCCTCTGGCTCTCTCAGAAGTAAGCCCTGTTGGCCTTCAAAGCCAAATGTTCTGGGGGCTCATTTTTGCAAATGGTCCTGTATAAATGACAGTTTTACTTCTTCCCTTCCAATTTGGATGATTTTATTTCTTTTTCTTGTCTGATTGCTGTAGCTAGGATGTCAAATAGTATGTTAAATAGAAGTGGCAAGCGTGGGCATCCTTGTCTTGTTCCTTATTTTAGAGGAAAACTTTTAGCTTTCACCATTGCTTATGATGTTAGCTGTGGGTTTGTCATAAGTGGTTTTTATGATGTTGAGATATGTTCACTCTATACCAATCTTGATGAGAGTTTTTACCACAAATGGATGTTGAATTTTGTCAAATGCTTTTTATACATCTGTAGGGGATGATCATATAATTTTTATCCTTTGTTTTGTTAATGTCATATATCACATTGGTTGATTTGTGGATATTGAACTATCCTTGTATCCCAGAAATAAATTCCAGTCGATCATGGTGTATGGTTCTTTTTATATATTGTTGAATTTATCAGATATATTGCTCTGTAATTTTATTTTTTTTTGGTAGTGCTTTGTCTGGTTTTGGTATCAAGGTAATGGAGGCCTTATACAGTGAATTTTGGGGAGTGTTTTCTCTTCTTCAATTTTCTGAGATAGTTTTAAAAGGATAAGTATTAACTCTTCTTTGTTTGGTAGAATTCGCCTCTAAAGCTTTTCAGTCCTGGACTTCTGATTTTGGGAGTCTTTTGATTACTGATTCAATTTCAATACTAGTGATTGGTCTGTTCTAATTATCTATATCTTCTAGATTCAGTTTTGGAAGACTATATGTTTCTACGAATTTATCCATTTCCTGTAGGTTGTCCAATTTGTTTGCTTATAACTGTTCATAGTATTCTCTTATGATTATTTGTGTCTCTAATATATAAGTTGTAATTTATTCTCTTTCATTTCTTATTTTATTTGGGTCCTCTCTTTTTCCTAATGAGCCTGGCTAATGGCTTATCAATTTTGTTTATCTTTTAAAAAATAAAACCAGCTCTTGATTTTTTGACCTTTTCTATTGTTCTTTGGGCTCCATTTTATTGATTTCCTTTCTGATCTTTATTCTTTCATGCCTTCTGCTGACTTTGGGCTTTGTTTGTTCTTTTTCCTTTAGATGGTAGGTTAGGTTGTTTGTTGAGATTTTTCTTGGTTCTTGTGGTAGGCCTGTACTGTTTTGAACTTTCCTCTTAGATCTGCTTTTTCTTTGTCCCATAGGTTTTGGAAAGTTGTGTTTTTTGTTTTTTTGGTTTTTTCCTTGTCTCAAGGTATTTTCTGATTTCCTCTTTGATTTCTAAATTGACGCTTTTTTTTTTGTAGCATGTTGTTTAATCTCCACATTTTTTTTGTTTTTCCTGTTTCTCTTTTTGTAGTTGATTTCTATTTTCATATCGTTGTGATAGGAATGGATGTTTGATATAATGTCTGTTCTCTTAAATTTGTTGAGACTTATTTGTAGACTAGCATGTGATCTGTCCTGTACACTTGCAAAGAATGTGTACTCTGCAGTTTTTGGATGGAATGTCCTGTAGATACCCGTTAATTCCAACTGGTCTAATGTGTTATATAAGGTCACTGCTTCCTCATTGATTTCTGTTTGGATGATCTGTCCATTGATGTAAGTGGAGTGTTAAAGCCTCCTATTATTATTGTATTCTTGTAAACTTCCCCCTTTATATCTGTTAATATTTACTTTATATATTTAGATTCTCCTACCTTATGTGCATATATGTCTATAAACATTGTATTTTCTTGTATTGATCCTTTTATCATTATAATGCCCTTCTTTGTCCTTTATTATAAACTTTGTTTTAATGTCTACTTTGTCTGATATGAGTGTTGCTGTCCCAGTTTTCTTTTCAATTCCACTTGCATGGAGTATCTTTTTTCATCCCTTACTTTCAGTCAGTGTGTGTCTTTAGCTTCAAAGTAAGCCTCTTGTAGGAAGCATAAACATGGGCCTTGTTTTCTTTATCCAGTCGGGCACCCTATGTCTTTTGATTGGAGTATTTAGTCCATTTATATATATATATATATATATATATATATATATATATATATATATATATATATATATATATATATATATTTTTTTTTTATGCACTGTACTGCAGTTAGTAAAAATTCAGAAACATCAGGACATATAAAATAAAATGAAATTTAGTTAAATTCAATGAATTTAATTCATTTTTATTTCCTCTATACTGTATTCTTTTTTTATTTTTTTTATTTTTTAATTTTATTTTTTTACATCTTTATTGGACTATAATTGCTTTACAATGGTGTTAGTTTCTGCTTTATAACAAAGTGAATCAATTATACATATACATATGTTCCCATATCTCCTCCCTCTTGCGTCTCCCTCCCTCCCACCCTCCCCATCCCACCCATCCAGGTGATCACAAAGCACCGAGCTGATCTCCCTGTGCTATGCGGCTGCTTCCCACTAGCTATCTGTTTTACGTTTGGTAGTGTACATATGTCCAT
>RJWK010006089.1:0-53533 GCA_004363435.1 Platanista minor
AAAAAAAAAAAAAAAAAAAAAGAAAAGAAAGAAATATGGCTGGAAAAGAATGTTGGGTGTGGTCACAGCACGTGGAGAAGACTATAAAAAATATACGCAGAAGCGTATGAAGATTTTGAAGGAATTGTGCTGCCAAAGAAATGATAAGCCTCGCTTGTGAAAGCTTGTTAGCATTCAAACCCCAAGCCAGTTCCTACCTAGGGCATACTTTCTAATACCCACTTTGGATTTGGCTCTGGTAGTACTGGATGGGAAAGAACCTCCGATAATGCAAAATTTAGTCCATAGAGACTTCCCTAATGGCTCAGTGGTTAAGAATCCACCTGCCAATGCAGGGGACACGGGTTCAATCCCTGGTCCTGGAAGATCCCACATGCCACGGAGCAGCTAAGCCCGTGCGCCACAACTACTGAGCCCACGTGCCACAACTACTGAAAGCCACGCGACTAGAGTCCGTGCTCTGCAACAAGAGAAGCCACTGCAATGAGAAGCTCGCGCACCGCAACGAAGAGTAGCCCCCGCTCGCCACAACTAGAGAAAACCCGCACGCAGCAACGAAGACCCAACACAGCCAAAAACAACCAAACAAAACAAAATTGAGTCCATAGAAGACATGAGAGTTACTCCCAGAGAGCAAGTTGAGCTAACCAGACAACTTCTTTCACTGCCAGTGTAATCTTTTATAATTTTCTGCCTGAGATTTTATCATTCCTATGCACTGGTTACTTCTGCAGGTTTCCTATTCTTCCCTTTCTCAAGTGGGAGTTTTATTATGATTATCGTGTTTCTGCCCCATCATTACATGCTGGGTGTTGGGCTGGGTGGAGTGGGGAGATTGGGCAGATTAAGAAAATCTTTTAGTTTATAGGTACCTGAACTACTGAGGTCCCATAAGAGCATGACCTATAGTTTCTGGACTGTGAGCTGATTCAGTCACTGGATGGGACTCCAGGTTTCTCCTTCGAGGGAAGGGTATGTTCTCCTTGTGGGAAGTAAGATGCACATGTGTTCCTGGTGAAAGTAACGTTCTTGTCTCATTGCAGAAAGAAAGAAACGAGACAGGGAGAGCAAGAAAGTAAAGTGAGGATTTTGTTAAGCAAGAATATGCTGTCAGAGGGAGAGGGGGCAGACAGGTGAGGAGCTGCCCTGGGTTTTTTCATCCAGCTCCACCTTCCCGAGGGGGAGGAGGGATTTTGTCCTTATTTAGACTTGATCAGAGGTGTCATGGCGTCAGTGCATCAGGGGAACTTCTTATCTGCAAGGCTAATTTCATTAACGGGAACATAATGAACAACAGGTTACATTCAGGTGCTGGAGATTCTCGCCTTTTCCCACCTTTCTTTGTGTGTCTCCAGGACACTTATCATCCCCAAATGTGTGGTTTCCTGTCAGTCTGGAGGTTTCTGCTTTCCTTTGTCTGCCCAAGGACCCCCACTGTTTACAAGATGAGTGGTTTCCTGCCCTCTGGTGCCTGCCCCCCCCTGCTTTCTCTGCTCACATCTAGCTACCTGCCTGCTGTAACACATAGAAATGTGGATGTCCGGAGAGCTGGGCTCTGGCAGAGACCACCAGCCACCTGCCAACATCCATTATCCATTTCTCCATATTCATACAGGTATGATACACTCACTGCTGGCCTGTTAGATCACATTTCCCGGCCTTCCTTGAGACTGTTAACATGTAACTGTTCTAGCCAAAGGAATGTGAGCCATTTTTGGTCAGGGCCTCTCCTAGGTTCTGCTTCTCCTTCCCATTTGCTGGAATCTAGTCTGGAGGTAGATTCATCTTTGATTGTGCAGAGGTTGACAATGGTGTAGGGGATGATGGAGCAGTGAGACTGGAAAAAAACGAACTATTCTCCCCAAACTGGCTGCTCATAGAGCTATTACATGAGGACAAAATCAACTTAGTTACTCTTTAAGCCAATGTACTCTTGGAATCTTTGTTGCAGCAGCTTTTCCCTCACCCTAGCAAATACATTCTGTGAAATAAAATTCATATTTAATGGCAAGACAAGAAAAATGTAAACATAAAAAAATCCTTCTCTGCCCTTTGGCCCCCTCTCTCCCCACACTGTGCATTGTATGTCTGCCTTATGCTTCGAGCAGACCTCCCCCATCACCGGAAATACCTGCTCAAGTATGAACAGTAGCATTCTCCCAGCATCAACAAGACAACTCCTTAAAGATAAGATTCCTTCTTGATCTTATAAGGGGCCACATGACCCCACCACAATGAGGCTTAGCTCTGAATCATGTAAGCTGTCAATAAATACATCATTTGATGTGCAGTCCTCTGTGTCAAAAGACTTATATAGGGGCCTCCCTGGTGGCGCAGTGGTTGAGAGTCCGCCTGCCGATGCAGGGGACGCGGGTTCGAGCCCCGGTCCGGGAAGATCCCCCGTGCCGCGGAGCGGCTGGGCCCGTGAGCCGTGGCCGCTGAGCCTGCGCGTCCGGAGCCTGTGCTCCGACACGGGAGAGGCCGCAGCGGTGAGAGGCCCGCGGACAGCAAAAAATTAAAAAAAAAAAAAAATTCTCAAGGGTGAGTTCTTGACTCTCTTTTCATTGTGCGCTGTCCGCAGGGAATCATGGTCATTTCCCTTCCTCAGAGGTCAGTTCCCCGGGGGTTATCCCCAAACCTACTTCTCCGGCTCTGCCTTCTCTCTTGGGCCCCATCTCGCATTTTGGACTGCCTAGTGTCTCTGACATATAGGTGTTTTACCAGATCAAACACACGTATTTATACATTTGACAGATATGTTTTAGACATCTATTAAATACTGTGCTGGGCATTAGGAGCTCAGTGACAAGTAAAATGGATAAGATTTCTGCCTATTGAAGCTTGTAGTCTATTGAGTAAGGAAGAACTAGATGGTGTGGATTTAGAGAATGCTCTGGGCAGAAGGTATAAATAAACCTGAATACAGGCCCTGTGGTAGAAGGGACAGAAATGTTGAGGAGCTTAAACATCAGGGTGGTTCTAGCAGAAGGGAGAAAGTAAAGCAAGGTTCCAGAAGCACAGGACAGACCATACAGCGCTTGCAAACCACGTCAAGAGTTTGCTTTTTATATTGAGACGTACTGAAAGCTGTTTGAGATGTTTTAGACAGACTTGATCATATTTTCATTGAAAAGATCCCTCTGGCTCTGGGGAATGGATCAGGTGTTTAAAGGGGAGCAGTGGTGGATTAAAAAATAAAGGCTACAAGGGGTATTTAGTAGGTAACATAGGATTTGGTGAGAAACTGAATATGGTGGGGGGAGGGGAGAAGGGAAGATATTATGGATAATTGCTAGGTTTCTGGGCTTGGATAATTGAATAGATGGTGGTGCATTCACATAGACAGGAGATGTTGGAAGAGGACCAGGTTTGAAAGGGAATATAGGTGTTAAATAGGCAGTTGATCTAAGGGTTTATATCTTACTATAGAGATGTGGGCTGGAGATGTGAATTTTTATATGGTAATTAGACTGAGGATGTGGATGAGATTTCCCAGGAAAAGAGTATATAGTGAGAGGGAGAGTGGCCAAGAGAGCAACTCCAAAATTTAATGGCTCCATAGAGGAGACTGAGCCAGGAAATACGGCTGAGAAGGGGTGGTCAGGGCAGTTGGAGGAAAATCAGGGGTGGAAAACAATGTTTTAAGAAACAGGGTAGGGCTTCCCTGGTGGCGCAGTGGTTAAGAACCTGCCTGCCAGTGCAGGGGACACGGGTTCGAGCCCTGGTCCGGGAAGATCCCACATGCCGCGGAGCAACTAAGCCTGTGCGCCACAACTACTGAGCCTGTGCTCTAGAGCCCGCGAGCCACAACTACTGAGCCCACGTGCCACAACTACTGAAGCCCACACACCTAGAGCCCGTGCTCTGCAATAAGAGAAGCCACTGTAATGAGAAGCCCACGCACTGCAACGAAGAGTAGCCCCCGCTCGCCGCAACTGGAGAAAGCCTGAGTGCAGCAACGAAGACCCAACACGGCCAAAAATAAACAAATAAACAAATTTTATTTGTTTAAAAGAAACAGGGTGTTATGGACTGAATGTTTGTGTCCCCCCCAAATTCATATATTAAAATCCTAACCCCCAACGTGATGGGCCTAGGAGGTGGAGCCTTTGGGAGGTGATGAGGTCATGAAGGTGGGGCCCTCGTAAATAAGATTACTGTCCTTAAAAGAGAGACCCCAGAGAGCTCTCTTGGCCTCTTAGATGGCCATCTCCAAACCAGAAAATGGGCCTTCACCAGATGCCGGTTCTGTAGGTGTCTTCCTCTTGGACTTCCAGCCTCCAGAACTGTGAGAAATAGATGTCTGTGGTTTAATCCACCCCATCTACGGTACTTTGTTGTAACAGCCTGAATGGACTAAGAGGGAATGCTCAACGTTGTTGCGTGCAGCTCAAGATATCATGTAGGAGGTCCAGAATATCCACTGGATTTAGCAGAGTAGAGGTCTCTTGTGACAGTAGTGAAATCCTTCCAAAGAATAAGTTATGGAGATTGGGATTGACATGTGCGCACTGCTACATTTTAAAATAGATAACCAACAAGGACCTACTCTGCTCAATATTCTATAACAACCTAATTGGGAAAAGAATGTGAAAAAGAACAGACACATGTATATGTATAACTGAATCACTCTGCTGTACACCTGAAACTAACACGACGTTGTTAACTATAATCCGATATAAAATAGAAAGTTTAAAAAAAAAGGAATAATGGGGTGAGAGCCAGATTAGAGATGTCGGGAAAGTGAGTGAGAAGATAGAAGGGAGATGGTTCTGGGAAGGAAGAGACAGGGCAGAGGCCGGACTGTAGGGTCTGGGAAGGTGTGCGCATTAGTTCTGATGAGAACTAGTTGGACACGTTTAACTAGGAAGGGGAGGGATTCAATTGGGAGAGAAAGATTGAATTCAAGATAAAGTAAGTCTGGATCCCCATCCTCCACTCTTCCCCTGTAGGCCGCTCAGATTACCTTAGAGAAGAGCTTTCCAGCTCGAAGAGAAGGATAGCTAGAGCTGTAGGTAATGTGGTATGTTTGATAGAAGTAGACAGAGGGTTCTAGTTTGATGTTTTTATTTTTATGGAAAATAGGAAATAAGGTTATTTCCTGAGAGTGAGAAAAGTAGTTCTGTGACTGTGACTGTGTGTGACTGTGTGTGTGTGTGTGTGTGTGTGTGTGTGTGTAGGGTGATGTTAGTAGGAGGATTCAAAGGACTAGAGAAATATAGGGAAGCTTCCAGTTTTCTATCACTGCATAACAAACCACCTCAAAATGCAGTGGTTTAATAATTTAATTGTGCTCATGGACTCCATGACTCAGGAATCTGTACAGAGCACATGGGGATAGTTTGCCTCTACCCCATGATGTCTGGGGCCTCAATCAGAAAGATGTGACGGTTCCGGGTAACCTGATGGCTGGGGCTGTTATCATATGGAAGATTCTTCATTTACGTGTCTGGCAGTTGATCCTACACCTCTTTGCTGAGACCTCAGCTAGGTCTGTAAACTGGACATAGACGTGTGCCCATCCCGCGGGTCTGGTCTTCCTCACAGTACAGTGGCTGGGTTCTAAGAGTGAGTGCCTGAAGAGACTGGAGGAGGAAGCTGCCAGGTTCTAAGGCCTGGCCTCTCCACCTGGATGGGGGGAGCCTTAGTTCCTGCCAAAGAACTCAAAGATATTGTTATGTGTGTGCCTTGAGGATTAGGAACCAGGACTCTGCCCCGAGGCTGCACTATTGTTTCTTGGCTGCTCCTCCCGTGTCTCTGCATCCCCTCGCTTCCCTGATTAGCAACTCTTTGAACCTGCCCTTTGGAACTCAGGGAAGGTCATGGAGGCTGAATGAAGCCTATTTCCTACAAACAAGAAATGGGGGACACGGAAAGGATATGTACCAAGGAGCCCCACAAGGTCCTGCTTGGTTTCACAAGGACTGACAAATGGACAGTATGGAACTGGACATTTTATCAGTTGCAACCCTGGCTAATCACTAAACAATTGGATACTGATCTCAATGCAGTGGTTAAAAACAGTTGATTCACTAGGGTAATAGCTGAGGATCCTGCTAAGTCTGTGTGTTACACGTGGGAAGCAGTTATTTTCTCCTCCATCCCCCTGTTACACAGCTCACAGTTGTAGCCACCGTCTTCGTGTCCGCCCCCCCACCCCCACCCGCCGCTTAAGTCTTTGTCTGCAGCTCCTTTATAATGACAGGCACTTGTGCTAAAAATAGCCATTCCATTTTCTAGTGACTCCACCCAGGTTCATCTGCCTGCTTTCCTTGCCTCCCAGGAGGCCATATCCACAGTAAGGATTTTTTAGCAAGCCTTTGTATTTCTTCCCCTCCAACTACAGACGACCCACCCGGCCCTTCCTCTGCAGGGCTGCGGGCAGCTTTCCTAAATAACGCCTTAGAGTGGATGCCCAGCAGCATTGGCGCCCTGACAGGCACTCTTGGAGGGAGTGGACATCAGAGGAAACATTCAAGACGGAAAAGGTCCCTGCCTAGGGAAGCAGTCTCTTTGAATCTTTGTAAAAGGTTGAGAGACCTTGCTAGAGAGATCAGGGATGATACCACGTGAAAAGGAAGCCCAAACAATGGGAGGTCACCAGACAAAGAAACAGGAAGAGGCTTGTAAGGAATTCATCGTCCTGATTCTAAGATGTACTTTTTTTTTTTTTTTTCCATATTTCAGTGTTTCACATAGCTTACAATGGCTGGGTACGTTTCACATCATGGTGGTGTTTCTTCTCTCCCCTGCTAGCCATCTAGCCCCACTCCACCCCAGAAACAAAGGCATTATTAAAGTGCAGGCGTGCCTCTTGCAATGGATGGTGAACAGATTTGATGAAGCAGTATATTCACCGAGGTAAATTCAGCACGGTCCAGGGTTTACCAGCAGCCTTGTGAACTAAGAATCTTAATTTGCAAGCACACGAAAGGACATTTTCTAAGAAAAAAATCTACTATTTACTTGGCTTACAAAGATGAAAGTATAAATTTAGACTGTCCATTGAAGAGACGTTAACAGACACACTGGGAGGGGTGGAGGAATGTTCAGGTCAGACCAACTTTCCTTCCTACACTCGGCCTCCGACGCAGAAGCCTCGTTTCCATCAGGGAGCTGAGTGGGTCTCACAGGACAGAGAGCCTTGTCAACAGGCACATGATACTCCTCGGCCTCTGTGACTTTCCTCTCTGAACCTCCTTTGCAGGCACCTCCACTAGCCCTTTCTGACGACTCTGGTTTTTTCTCTCTATTTTTTCTTGGGAATCCAGGCACGTAGTATTAAAAAAAAAAACACTTTTTTAAAAGAAGAGTTTTAAAATCTCTGGGTAGAATTATTGTACCCTTAGGTGTTAATCCTTTGAAAGCACACACCCTTTTTTTTTTTCCTTTTGAAAACACACTCTCTTAAACAGGAGTATATGATCTGTATCCATATATGATCTGTATCTATATATCTATGTCTATATCCATACAGGAAAATATTTTGCTTTAGCTACACTCAGAAGTACAGCCTTGAGAGATTCTGTTTCTTTGCAGTAACCGTTATATTACATCATTGATTCTCAACCTGGGCTTCAAATGACCTGTCCACCATACCCCCTGACCCCTTTTTTCAGGTGAAGAGTTATTTTTGTACATTATATGACACGGACCATATAGTATTCCTCTTTTATGCCTGGTTTCTTTCACTCAACATAATGTTTGTATGAACATCAGTGTTGTTGCATGTAGTTGTAGGTTGTCAGATGTCGTGAGTGTATAGAGTTTCATTATCCGAATACACCAGTTTATTTATCCCTTCAACTGTTGATGGGCATTTGGGTAGTTTCCAGTTTTGGGCTATTTTGAATGCTGTTATGAACATTCTAGCACATGCCTTTTGGAGATTTTATGTACACATTTCTGTTAGGTTTATACCTAGGAGTGAAGCAGAAACCATGCACCTCAGATTGGGACCTGAACCCACAGGGCCAGGACTCGAATCTGGCCAAAACCCTGACTGGGACTCGAACCCGGCCAAAACCCACAGTCTTCCAACTGAGATCACACACCTGGTTTCAGGACTTAATGAAGCTCAGGTTCTTGAAGTCTCATCACAGCAAGAATTCAGTGAGAGACAAAGTGATAGGTAAGAGGTGGATTTATTTAGAGAGAAACACACTCCACAGGCAGACTGTGGGCCATCTCAGAAGGTGAGAAAGGCACCAGGGTATGTATGGGGTTGTCAGTTTTTATAGGAGTGGGTAATTTCATAAGCTAATAAGTGGGAGGTGTATTCCAGCTATTTTAGGAAAGGCAGGGATTTCCAGGAACTGGACCACCACCCACTTTTTGATGTCTTGGAACTGGCTTGGCACCTGTGGGTGTGTCATTTAGCTTGCTGATGTGTTACAGTGAGCGTATACTGAGGCTCAAGGTCTAGTGGAAGTTGACTCATCCGCCATCTTGGACCCATTTGGTTCTAATCAGTTTATGCCATGTCCTCGGGCTGTGTCATTCTTTCAAAAGTTGGGCCCTGCCTCCTTCCCTCCTATTTCAAAACTGATGAATTAAAAGGTTTGCCTATATTCAAGCTAAGTATATATAGAATACTTTCTTTGAATGAACATCAGGCCATGTGACTCACCTTTTGAAACCCTCACTGACTTGCTTTTTTTTTTAATGTCATTTATTTATTTATTTATTTATTTATTTATTTATTTATTTATGGCTGTGTTGTGTCTTTGTTTCTGTGCGAGGGCTTTCTCTAGTTGCGGCGAGCGGGGGCCACTCTTCATCGTAGTGTGCGGGCCTCTCACTATCGCGGCCTCTCTTCTTGCGGAGCACAAGCTCCAGACGCGCAGGCTCAGAAGTTGTGGCTCACCGGCCCAGTTGCTCGGCGGCGGCATATGGGATCCTCCCAGACCAGGGCTTGAACCTGTGTCCCCTGCATTGGCAGGCAGATTCTCAACAACTGCGCCACCAGGGAAGCCCAGTGACTCACTTTTATAGGTTTTTTTGAAAGTGGAAACATTATACTTTTCCAAACCAAATATTAAAATTAATATTTAATTTTCAACATAGTCTTAAATTCTACATGCATAATCCTGAATATCTAAACCATGTGTTAAACAGCTGAATACATTCTACTGACACTTCAGATCTTCAGACACCCACAATCTATTAATATAGCTATTACTCCAGGACACATTTGGATAGAGGTCTTAGATCATTTTTAAGCTCACTTCTCACTTGAAGAGCATCAGTCATTAACAATCATTTTTACATTTTATTCATAAACACTGATACAATTTATGTTAAATATTTTCTTTAAAAATGAATGTGTGTTAGGGCTTCCCTGGTGGCGCAGTGGTTGAGAGTCCGCCTGCCGATGCAGGGGACACGGGTTCGTGCCCCGGTCCGGGAAGATCCCACATGCCGCGAGCGGCTGGGCCTGTGAGCCATGGCCGCTGAGCCTGCGCGTCCGGGGGCCTGTGCTCCGCAGCCGGAGGGGCCACAACGGTGAGAAGCCCGCGTACCGCAAAAAAAAAACAAAAAAAAAGAATGTGTGTTAAAGTAGTTTCAGCGTTAGAATAAGCTTTATTCCAATCTCTTTGCTAAAAAACACATTATTTTCACAATATCAGAATCTACTTTTCAGTGATCTGTGCCATCATTGCTACAGATACGTTTTTGAATTATCAGAATTGTTTTTTAAAAAAAGGGAAATGATCCAGTTCCGGTCCGTACACCTTATACCCACTTTACATCTAACACACACAGTTCTACGGCTCATGCGATAGGCAGAGTCTGGCTAAAGGACCCTGGAGGACCAGACTGTGTCTAATTCCTTCTCTCAGTCATGTTTTATCCTGTTATTTGTCTGGATGCTTTTCCCTCTGTTTTGAATTTTCCTATTGTCCGATCCCCTGTCCTACACACCCACAGTGCACACAGCCTAGCTCCTAATGGGGAGCCTTTCTCATCCTGCAAATGTCATCTTTTCGGGATCATGGTTATCTAAGTAAGCACCTCCATTGTATCTTTGCTACTTCTATCAAATTTCTTCATGGCACTCGTGACAAATTTGAAAATCTATACTAATTTTTCTCTTTTGCTTATCTGTGTCTTGTTCTAGCCTTGGGGGACTTAAAAAAAAAATACCTATGTGTGTGCCCCACTTCCAGATATAATTCATTTGGTGGGGATCCTGGCCTTTTAAAAACAAAACAAAACAAAAAAACCTCCCGAGCTAATTAAAATGCCACATACACATCATTATAAATAAATACTGGAGGTGTGATATAAACAATTTTTATTGATGGATGTATACAATTCAAAATATTTGGAGACCGCTGGAATAGCCCATACAGCACCTCATTTGGCATCTTAGGGAACCATGTTACAGAGAATCTCTGAATTAGGTTCACTGTTATACAGCTGGTTACTGCTATAGCCGGGCCTACTCCAATTTCCAGTCTCATTGCTTTTCCACTGCAATGCAAACTCTGGGTGTTTCATATTCGAATTATTTGTGCATGTCTGTATCCCTCACTGAACTGTAGCAACTGGGACTGTGTCCTCTTCATAATCTCACTCTCATTAGAACAGTTACATATTATTCTCTGCTTACAGTAGACTGTCAATAAATGTGTTGAGAGCAACTAATATAACCATTTAGATCACTTACATGACGTATATATAATATGCTTCACTGAGCTGGTTTTGACATTTTATACCTTGAGCACTGATATTTTGTTATTTCAGAATCTTTTTCTTTGCACAATAAAGAGGTGAATCAATTTTAGAGCCTTGAAGCCAAAGAGGTTTGAGGATGCTTGATATTACAGTACTGTGTCTGGAGTATTAAGTATCAGTAACAACAGGGATTATCTTGGTCTACGGCTGGACTATTTTTAGCCGTAATATTGGGAAGTATCCGAATATAAAGAGTCTTCTAAATCAGACTGGTCATTTCAGTAACTACACAGTACTGTGAATTTAGGGCATCACTTGACTCACAGTATTTGACTCAAGTTAAAAGGAAAAAATCGTTGTACAGTTAAGTATTTTCTGATGAGTTGTATTTTGTAAAAAAGAAAAAACGATAGTCAAACATTCAAGCTATTGTCTTAAATTAATGAAGTAGTTCTGGCTCTAAGAATTTTTGGTCTGGGCTCTTTGCAAATAGAGTGAAAATATAATTGTCAATAAAATCCAAGAAATTTTGTGGTTGGAAATATACGGTAAGCTACCTTCTCTTAGCTGGTATGGAGGTTGGGTTTCTAGGAAATAGAGTACCTGGTAATTTTTTATTTGGCAAGATTAAATTCCATTAGAAAACGGAGGGTTAGGGGAAAACAACTAAAATAGCATTAAAATAACTTAATGTCAAGTATATAACAATAAAAACTTAAAAAAAATCACAATAAATAAAAAGTACAAAAGGAGCCTGTTTCATCAGTTTAAGAGTCGGCTCCAGAATAATCCTCTTTAATTGAGGAAACATTGCTCTTGGCTTGATGATCTGCTGAAGCCATAGGTTTTGTTTTATATGAAATGTGCTTCACTGAAAAATTTTCCAAGCTGGCTTTTGCTGGCTTGAATGGTAAAGTCTTGCGCTCTTGCATTCTTGTTCTTGCAAGTCTTGGCAAAAGGCTAAGCTCCTCACAAGTTATCGTGGTGCCCAAGGGCATGCTTTCCAGCCTTGATCTTCTGGACATTTATGGAGAGAGTTAAGTAGAGACAAATCTCCCAGCACTTCTGCTCAGCCTTGCCCTCCCTGAGAAGCAGGGATGGGGGTGGGGATCAGTGTGTGCCGAGTAGGAACTTTAAATCTGTGGAATAACAGTATAAAAACCCGACTGTCCCAAAACCACTGCTGGAAAGGATTATGACATTTGCATGTCACCCTTTCTACCCTTAAGATCCTTGAGAGCAGTGTTTTTTCATCTTTACCTCCCCAGCTCTTGTTTGAACGTTAAGTGACTGTCGATGCTTATATTATGCAGTTGTTGAATGAATTATGCATGTGACATTGTGAGGGTTATTGTATGAGAACAGCCCCTTAGTTGTCTCTTGCCCCTTAACAAATCACCTTTTCTCTGTAATTTTTGCAGGCTTCTCGGGGGTGGGGGTGGGGGGTCAGATTGGAAAGCAAATTAATGTTTGTTGCTCATGGTCAGTGGGAATTTACTCAGTGGAAGTAGTTTATCCACCGAATGAAATTTAGGGCACTTCCCATACCTTCTCCCCTCACACTCAGGGAATAAAATGTTGGTTGGCCAGTAATTAATTAATCAGTTAATTAATATTCTTAAAATAAATACATTAATTTATTTAGTTTTGGCTGCATTGGGTCTTCATTGCTGCGCGTGGGCTTTCTCTAGTTGCGGCGAGCGGGGGCTACTCTTCGTTGCGGTGCGTGGGCTTCTCATTGCGGTGGCTTCTCTTGTTGCGGAGCACCGGCTGTAGGCGCACGGGCTTCAGTAGTTGTGGCGTGTGGGCTCAGTAGTTGTGACTCGTGGGCTCAGTAGTTGTGGCGCACGGGCTTAGCTGCTCCGCGGCATGTGGGATCTTCCTGCACCAGGGCTCAAACCCGTGTCCCCTGCATTGGCAGGCGGGTTCTTAACAATTGCACCACCAGGGAAGCCCTGGTCAGTAACTAAAATGCCCCGTTGCATTAATAGTAAAACTTCAATTCTACTTACACTAAATGAGTTCTTCCTGCTTAAGGAAAGGTGATGTGGTCAGGAGACAGGGAGAGAGGAAGGGTCTGGATTCTGATCAGATGCTGGTTTCCTCTGGGTTTGGCCCAAGTTCAAAGCTTGCTCTTTGCCCCGTGGTCCCTCCTGGACTCCATCTCTTGGGATTTCTCATCAGCAACTCCCCTGAGCCAGGCTAATGTCTCTGTGCCCCTGCCAGGCACTTTATGGTAAATAAGTTCATGTTCTCTGCCCCAGTGTCTTCCTGTAGGGCATGCAGAGCAGCCACTCCTCATTCGATGAATCTCTACTCAGCAGATACTGAATCACCAAGGATCCTACGTGACATCGATCTTTTGAATCCCTCTTGGCTTGTCCTGGTTACAGCATGGACACTCCTGATTCCCTGGAGCCCCTCCCTGGGCTGCAAAAGTCCTGGTTTTCCACAGTGGGTATGGCAGGTTGGGAGAAAAGCACAAAACCCACCCCCAAATAGGGACTGAAAGCAACATAATTTCAGTGCTGAACGGATATGGCGCAGATTATCTGTCTCCCATAATTGCTGTCACAGTCATGATCTGTGGGACAAGAAGTGTCGACAGAGACTCTCTCCTTGACGAAACTAATCGGGCTCCTCTGCATCCTCTTCCTGACCAGGCCTCAACTTTGGCCCATGAGAGCTGCAGGCTCTCAGCACCAGTGACTTCATCCATTCCCCACACTAGGATGTGTGAACAAACACGAGTCTAGTTTCTAACAGCTCAAGGTCACGTCCCTAAGATGATGACTCCAGCTGCCCTAAGAATCTGCCTGTGAAAGCCCAGCACTGTCAAAAGGATTTACTGTCTGTTCCAGCCAGTACCTCCCTATAGACCCTTGCCCTCCCTTTTCTTAGAAGCGTTTCCTTTAACAAAACAACAACAACAACAAAAGCCTTGAAATTATAAATCCTTTCTCTATCCTTTTGCAATATATCTTTTTTTTTTTCATCCTTGAACACAACCATTTTTTTTATTGTTGCAATATATCTTTTACAACCCAGAGATGTCTTTCTCAAGAACCCGGGGTCACCCCTTTGAAAGGTAAGCATCAGGAGCCTCTGTGGAGGGTGGGAGCCTGAATTGGGTAAGCACACAGGTGGCTAATCACATCAACTTCCCCCTTTTGAACCCTCAGAGTTTTTCCTTTAGCTCATCCCAGGATTTCAGAAGCCTCCTGCCTTTTGCTTTGGCAGAGTTGCGCTGAGTTTAGACTGAGTTCTCTCCCCCATTGAAGAATTACTGAATAAAATCTGCCCTACAATACTTTAACTAGTGTCCAGCTTTATTTCCTTCTGACAGTGTGCAACATAACTGTGTGTAGTCGTGAGTGTTAACTGTCCATCATTGATTTCGGATTGACTATGCTTTGTACTGAAATAGAGTTAGCTTAATTTTTTAAATGGTGAATACCATGACTGTGTTTTCTAGGGATTCAGTTCACCAAAGTGAGAACGATGACAGTGACCAATGCCAGCATACCCAGACATCACTGAAAAAGAATAACTGTGTCATGTTGATGACAGAAGAATATGTAAAACCAAAGGAAGGAGGTAAAAAAACAGAACAGAGCATACTGCACAATATTCGGAAAAGAATTTAGGACTGGGCGTGGTGGAGAAGGGGATGTGAAAGCTGTCGACGAAAATTCAATTAACGGTCAAGTTAAGAAGAAAAAAAGGGAATTTTATATGAGCCAAACTGAGAATTATAACCCAGGAGACAGACTCTCAGATGCTCTGAGAACTTGTTCCGCCTGTTAGAAGTCGAAGGCATAGTCATATACATTTTTGAGACAAAGGATGGTACATCAAAATGACGTACTGATATTTTACATAAAGTTCACCAAGGATACATAGTCCAGGTAAGCAGCTACAAAGTGAATGGCAAGGGCCATGACCCCTTACACAGCTGGGAAAGAAGGCTATTTTTTTTTTTTTTTTTTTTTTTGGCGGTACGCGGGCCTCTCACTGTTGTGGCCTCTCCCGTTGCGGAGCACAGGCTCCAGACGCGCAGGCTCAGCGGCCACGGCTCACGGGCCCAGCCGCTCTGCGGCATGTGGGATCGTCCCGGACCGGGGCACGAACCCGTGTCCCCTACATCGGCAGGCGGACTCTCAACCACTGCGCCACCAGGGAAGCCCAAGAAGGCTATTCTTGTAAGAAGTTACATTGCTAGCATCAAAGAAAGGAAAAAAAAATTGATCTTTAAGGTCATCAGGCACTCCCATCCTTGAGGAGCTGTGGGTAATGTGTAATGCAGAGGTACCCTGCACATGCGGAGGGAGGGGACCCAAACAAACACAGAGAGAGAATTTTATGTTTAATTTTTTCTTGTCCTGCCTTAAAATATAAATTTTATTTCATCAAACCCCATATGGAGCTCGATTCTCACAAGTCTGGGATAAGCTGTGCAAGTACTTCTAAATCAGTGAAAAGTTTTATTCATTCCCCCAAAGGCACCAACGCTCATTAGAAAATATTTTCTGTTGAATTCTACAGGAATGAACATTATGGCTATTGTTCCGTTGATTGTTCTATGAAGCCCAGTGAAATCACATTTCCAGAGTGGAGGTTGCAACTTAAAATGTCTAATGCTTGAACAAAAAGGGAAGCTTTGGTAGTAACAGATATTTTGACCCCTTACCAGGGTAGAGCTGATTCTGTCAGATTGCACCTACAATCATGCTTTCTACAGTGTATCACGTGATGTGTTGAACCATGGCAACAGAAAATGTTCCTGCTAAGCACTTAGGTACTTTGATTCAAAAATTGGAGTTTCAAATCTTCTTAAACTCTTTAAAGATTTTTTTTTAATTATTATTTTTTTTTGGAGTATAGTTGCTTTACAATGTTGTGTTAGTTTCTGCTGTACAGCAAAGTGAATCAGCTATACATATACATATATCCCTTATTTTCGGATTTCCTTCCCATTTAGGTCACCACAGTGCACTAAGTAGAGTTCCCTGTTCCCAGTATGTTCCCATCAGTTGTCTATTTTATACATAGTATCAATAGTGTATATGTGTCAATCCCAATCTCCCAGTTCATCCCACTCCCTCTTTCTCCCCTGGTATCCATACATTTGTTCTCCACGTCCGTGTCTCTATTTCTGCTTTGCAAATAAGATCACCTTAATGAAACCACAGAAAATATTGAATAAAATATTATTGATATCTTGCCTAAAAACAGACTAGACTTTGCTCATTCATCTGCATATTCCACAGCGCAAATGTAAATATTGGCAAATTCTGTTCGATCCATAAACTTCTTACCTGCTAAATGTCCAGCACACCTTGTATATAACACTGATAAAGATGGGTGCACTTTGCTTTCCTGTGACATTGAGGCCTTTTTAATGAAAGGTTTTGGTCACTCTTCAGTTTCTCAGAATGCACAGAAGCGATTCATGAGATTTTGTGCAGAAACGGAAGGAACTAGCCCCTCAGACATGTGTCCACAAGCAGATGTCAGAGTTGTTGGCCACAGAGAAAATGTAAAAATATCAGTCTGCTGTAAAATCAGCACATTTTCCACTTTAGTTTTTTAGAGTTTGGGTCAGGAAGAGTGTCTTCCTCTAATTTGGAAATACACTGAGGGTTAAAAAAAGGAGAAAGGATTACAAACAGAAATGTATGTGCTGTTTTTCCAAAACCGCTTGACTATCTCTGGAAGCACACAAGAGGCTTTAATAAGGATGAGCTGACTGCACCTGGGTGTTCAGTGCTGTGTGGGATGCAACCAAAACTCATATAGAAAAAAAAAAAAAAAAAACAAAAAAAAAACCCAAAGGCTGATTTCTTTGGAAAAAATATTGCTTCAAAACTCAAAATGAAGTCTCCAGAAGAAGACAGCCAAGTTAAGCAGAACCTTCTTGATTTATTTACTAAAACTGTAACTTACTTGGAATCCAACTTTGCTATCCAAAGTTCAAGTGACCTCTGTGCTTCAAAGCCATTTTTCCTGAGAAACAGAAGTTTAACTTATGGTGACATCTGATGTGCATACGTGTTTACAGTGAAGGACATTTTAGACCTGGAAGAGCCTGTATGACAAATTAGTAGATGCTAAGGACCCAGCTGACAAACTCCTGGGGTACGTACACGACCCTGTAGATACAAAGTGGGTGGACAGTTTTGGAGATTTGGAAGCACATTCCTACCGCTAAAATCCTGCTACTGCTAGTAGACAAAATCCCAAACTTTCTCTACTCAAATGTGTTTGTCAAGAGGCTATTTAGCTCAGTGTCCTCACATTAGACTCATACGAGGAATCAGTGGAAGGTGGGCTTGGTAAGAGCAGAGAAGCAAGTCAAAGTGAATTGTGCATTTGACCCTATTTTCTTTCTTTTTTTTTTTTACATCTTTATTGGAGTATAATTTGACCCTATTTTCATCATTACCTAAAAGAGAAAGAAGAATGTCCCAAAGGCCACGGGCAGCTCAGAGAAGTATTATTGGAAAAGAAAGCAGAAAGAGTAAAACTCCTGTGGTATTGTGGGACAGAAGGAAACATGTCGTTGCTGTTTTTTATTAAATATAGAAAACTGCCATATCGTATTTATTATCTCCTTTTTCAAAGTTGTACATGTGGGGATTCCCTGGCAGTCCCATGGTTAGGACTCTGCGTTGTCACTGCTGAGGGCCCAGGTTCAATCCCTGGTTGGGGACCTAAAATCCCACAAGCCTTGCAGCCAAAAAAAAAAAAAAAGAAAAAAAGATGGTAAAAAAAGTCATACAGGGGCTTCCCTGGTGGCGCAGTGGTTGAGAGTCTGCCTGCCGATGCAGGGGACGCGGGTTCGTGCCCCGATCCGGGAAGATCCCACATGCCGCGGAGCAGCTGGGCCCGTGAGCCATGGCTGCTGAGCCTGCGCATCCGGAGCCTGTGCTCCGCAACGGGAGAGGCCCCAACAGTGAGAGGCCCACATACAGCAAAAAAAAAAAAAAAAAAAGGAAATGCTATTTTGATGATTTAGACCATGGAATAAATAGGTCTGAGAGAAAATAGTTCTAGGAAATGGACTAAATGAAAATTGAGGAAATAACTGACTCCAGGGAAAAACAAAATATTGTCCACAAAGTAAAGCACAAATGGAGTCCACTACTTCACGCAACACCGCTGACAGAGACGGGGCGGCTAGAAAGCACCAGCTCTCAGATATAACCAGAGGCAGCTCGGGTAAGACAACCCCACACTTGTGCTGTACCACCACCTACTGGAAAACAGAAGAAAGGCCTCTAATTTATAATCTTAAATCCTTAGAACCAAGCAGAAAGATGCTCCCAAATTCAAATGGCAGACGAATACTACTCATCAAGTACCGTGAAGAACCACAGTAAAACTGTACCACAAAAATAAAATGGCAATCCTCCAGAAACCAAGCTTAAAGGCACGGGATACTGCACTCCAACAAGAGTTCAAAATAGCTGCTGTGATGAAACTCAATGAACTACATGAAAGCCCAGAAGGCAGTTCAGTGAGCTCAGGAATAAAATTAATGAACAGAAGGAAGACTTTACCAAAGAGATTGAAACTCTAAAAAGAACCCGACAGAAATTCTGTAGTGAATAACTCAATAAATGATATGAAGAGTGCATTAGAAAACATTGGAAATAGAGCAGGCCATATGGAGGAGAAACCTAGAAATAATACAAGTGGAAGAGGAAAGAGAAATAAGATATAAAATATAAAGAAATTCTACAAGAGCTATTCGACTCTTTTAGGAAGAGCAACATTAAGGTAATGGGTATCCCAGAAAAAGAAGACAGGGAGAAGGGAACAGTCTATACAAAAATAAAATAAAATAAAATAAAATAAAATAATATCTGAGAACTTCCCAAGCTTGGGCAAGGAACCAGATATGGAACTCTATGAAGCTAAGACAACACCTAATTACATTAATGCAAAAAGATCTTCTCCAAGACACGTTATATTAAAATTGTCAAAAGTCAATGAGAAAGAGTTTTAAAGGCAGCCAAGGAAAAATGATGGTAACCTACAAAGGAACAAACCTCATAAGGCTATCAGCAGATTTCTCAGCAGAAATCCTACAGTCCAGGAGGGAGTAGAATCACCTTCTCAAAATACTGAAAGATAAAAACTGACAGCCATGAATACTCTACCCAGAAAAGTTATCATTCAGATATGAAGGAAAAATAAAGACTTTCCCAAACAAACAATTCTTCATTTCTTTAAAAAGATACACGAGGGCTTCCCTGGTGGCACAGTGGTTGAGAGTCCGCCTGCCGATGCAGGAGACGCGGGGTCGTGCCCCGGTCTGGGAAGATCCCATGTGTCACGGAGCGGCTGGGCCCGTGAGCCATGGCTGCTTAGCCTGCGCGTCTGGAGCCTGTGCTCTGCAATGGGAGGGGCCACAGTGGTGAGAGGCCTGCGTACCGCCAAAAAAAAATAATAATAAAAAAAAATAAAAATATACACGATATTGACAAATCTTTAGCTAGAAACACTAAGAAAAAAGAGAAGGCTCTGATAAATAAAATCAGAAACAAAAGAGGAGAAATAACACAGATACCACAGAAATACAATGGATTATAAGAGAACATTATGAACAGCTATACACCAACAAATTGGGCAACCTGGAAGAAATGGACAAATTCTTAGAATCATACCATCTTCCAAGACTGGATCATGAATAAACAGAAAATCTGAATAGATTGATTTTCTAGTACAGAGGTTGAAAAAGTAATGAAAAATCTCCCAAAAAACAAAACTCCAGGACCAGATGGCTTCACAGGTGAATTCTAATAAAAAAATTCAAAGAAGATTTAATAACCATAATTCTCTATAATGGAATACTACTCAGGCATAAAAAAATAACAAAAATTTTGACATTTACTGCAAGGTGGATGGACTTGGAGGGCATTATGTTAAGTGAAACAAGTCAAAGACAAAGACAAATGCTGTATGATATCACTTAGACATGGAATCTAAAAGATACAACAAACTAGTGAATATAATAAAAAAGAAGCAGACTCACAGATACAGAGAACAAACTAGTGGTTACCAGTGGGAGGTACAAACTATTGGGTGTGAGATAGGCTACAAGGATGTATTATACAACATGGGGAATATAGCCAATATTTTGTAATAACTATAAATGGAGTGTAACCTTTAAAAGTTGTATACAAAATAAAAAAATAAAGTGTAGATACTTTGATGATAAAAAAATCCATTCTTCTCAAACTATTACAAAAAATTAAAAAGGAGAGAATACTTCTTAACTCATTTTTTAAAACATCTTTATTTATTTATTTATTTTAACATCTTTATTGGAGTATAATTGCTTTACAATGGTGTGTTAGTTTCTGCTTTATAACAAAGTGAATCAGCTATACATATACATATGTCCCCATATCTCTTCCCTCTTGTGTCTCCCTCCCTCCCACCCTCCATATCCCACCCCTTTGGTCACAAAGCACCGAGCTGATCTCGCTGTGCTACGCGGCTGCTTCCCACTAGCTATCTATTTTACATTTGGTAATGTATATATGTCCATGCCACTCTCACTTTGTCCCAGCTTACCCTTCCCCCTCCCCGTATCCTCAAGTCCATTCTCTAGTAGGTCTGTGTCTTTATTTCCATCTTGTCCCTAGGTTCTTCATGACCATTTATTTATTTAGTTTTTTAGATTCCATATATATGTGTTAGCATATGGTATTTGTTTTTCTCTTTCTGACTTACTTCACTCTGTATGACAGACTCTAGGTCCATCCACCTGAAAACAACTTAACTCATTTTAAGAGGCCAACATCACCCTGATAACAAAACCAGACAAAGACAGCATATAAAAAGAAAATTACAGGCCAGTATCACTGATAAAGATAGATGCAAAAGTCCTCAACAAAATATTAGCAAACCAAATACAACAGTACTTTAAAATCAGTACACCATGATTAAGTGGAATTTATTCTAGGAATGCAAGGATGGTTTAACATTTTCAAGTCAATCAGTGTGATACACTACATTAACCAAGCAGAGGATAAAAGCCATGTGATGATCTCAGTAGATGCAGAAAAAGCATTTGAGAAAATTCAATACCCACTTATGATAAAGCACATCTCAATAAGATAGGTATAAAAGGAATTTACCTCAACATAATAAAGGCCGTATATGACAAACTAATACATGGTTCAACATTATATTCAATGGTGAAAAATTAAAAGCTACCCCTCTAAAATCAGGAATAAGACAAGAATGCCCACTTTGGATACTCTTATTCTTCACAGTATTGGAAGACCTAGCCAAAGCAGTTAGGCAAGAGAAAGAAGCAAAAGAAATCTAACTTGGAAAGGAAGAAGTAAAACTTGCTATTCTTGGATGACATGATCTTATATATAGAAAACTGTAAAGATTCCACCAAAAAAAAAAAACATTATTAGAAATAGTAAACAAATATAGTAAACTTGCAGGATACAAAATCAACATACAAAAATCTCCTGTGCTTCTATATGTTAACAATGAGCTAGCTGAAAGAAAATTAATAAAACAATCCCATTTACAATCACAACAAAGAGATAAAATACCTAGGAATAAATTCAGCTGAAGAAGTTAAACTGAAAACTGTGACGTTGTTGAAAGAAATTGAAGAAGACACAAACAAATGGAAAGATACTCCATGATCATGGATTAGAAGAATTAACATTGTTAAAATATCCACATTACCTAAAGCAATTTACAGATTTGGTGCAATTCCTATCAAAATCCCAAGGACATTTTTCATAGAAATAGAACAAAAGATTCTAAAATTTAAATGGAACCACAAAAGACCTCAAATAGCTTAAGCAATCCTGAGAAGAAAGAACAAAGCTGGAAGCATCACACTTCCTGATTTTGAACTATAGTACAAAGCTATAGTAATCAAAACAGCATGGTATTGGCAGAAAAACAGACACACAGATCAATGGAACAGAAATGAGAGCCCAGAAATAAACCCATGTATATGCGGACAATTAATTATGACAAAGGAGCAGAGAACATATTATACAATGGAGAAAGAATAGTTTCTTCAATAAAAGGTGCTGGGAAAACTGAACAGCTACATGCAAAAAATGAAACTAGACCACTATCTCACACCATCACAAAAGTCAACTCAAAATGGATTAAAGACTTGAATGTAAGACCTGAAACCATTAAACTCTTAGAAAAACAAAAGTAGGCGATATCTCTTTGACATCAGTCTTAGCAATATCTCTCTAGATATGCCTCCTCAGGTAAGGGAAAGAAAAGCAAAAATAAACAAATGAGATTACATCAAACTAAAGAGCTTCTGCCCAGCAGAGGAAACCATCAATAAAACTAAAAGACAACCTACCAAATGAGAGAAGGTACTTGCAAATGATATATCCAATAAGGGGTTAATATCCAAAATATATAAAGGACTCATACAACTCAACATCAAAAAAGTACCCAATTAAAAAAAGATCAGGGGAGCTGAACACACATTTCTCCAAAGAAGACATACAGATGGCCAACAGACAAGTGAAAAGATGTTGAATATCACTAATTATTAGAGAAATGCAAATCAAAACTACAATGAGATATAACCTCATGTCTGTTAAAATGGCCATTATAAAAAAAGGAAAGAAATAACAGGCACTGGCAGGGATGTGGAGAGAAGGGAACCCTTATGCACTGTTGGTGGGAATGTAAATTGATATAGTCACTATGAAAGCAGTATGGAGCTTTCTTAAAAAAGACTAGAACTACCATATGATCCAGCTACCTCACTTCTGGGTATTTACTCAAAGAATACAAAAACACTAATTCAAAAAGTTATGTGCGCCTCTATGTTCATGCAGCACTATTCACAACAGCCAAGATGTGGAAGCAACCTAAGTGCCCATGAATGAATGAATGAATAAAGAAGATGGTATATATATACAATGGAATGTTACTCTGCCACAAAAAAGGTGAAATCTTGCCATTTGTAACAATGTGGATGGATGCTAAGTGAAATAAGTCAGACAGAGAAAGACAAATATCCTATGATTTCACTCATATGTGGAATATAAAAAACAAACAAACAAAAACACACAAAAACAATTAAATGAAAAATAACCAAACCAAACAAAAACAAACACATAGATACAGAGAACAGAGTAGTGGTTACCAGAGGGGAAAGAGGGGAGCAGAGTGAAATGGGTAAAGGGGATCCAGCGTATAGTGATGGGTGGAAACTGAATCTTTGGTGATGAGCATGCTGTAGGGTATACAGAAGTAGAAACATAATGTTGTACAGATGAAACTTATCTAATGTTATAAACCAATGGTACCTCAGTAAAAAAATAAATTAGAAAAAAAGGAAAAGAATTACCCAGGTAAAGAAAAGTGTGAAGGGAATTCCAGGCAGATATATCATCATGAGCAAAGACATGCAAGCACTGAACAACATGAGGGGGTCACGGGAAACTGCGAGGCTTTCTCTATTACTAGAGTAAAAAATGCAGAGCAGGGCATAGTAGTGGTAGAAGCTGATGAGACAAGGGGAGGACACCTAGCAGAGGGCTCGTGTATGGTGTTAAGAAGCACAGACTTTCCTTAGTAGACAACAGAGGCACTGAAAGACTTGGGGAGTGTCCTGGACATTTGTGTTTTAGGTAGACTGCTCTGGGAGTGATGAGAGGAAAGAATGGACAAGGGGAAAAGCTGGAGGGAAGGAGACTGGCTAGGAGGCCCTGCACAGTTTAGGTGAGACATTGAGGGCCTGAATTACCAGAAGAGAAACAGATCTGAGAAATATTTAGCACATAAGGCTGACATAACTCGGTGACCAGTTATGGGGAGAATGCACATAAGTGCATAACTCAGCTAAGAAAACCAGAGAGAGAAGAACATGGATAGAACTCTGGGTTGGGAAATAAACTGCAGTTCAGAAACAGCAGTATACTTTTTGGAGTAAGATAGCTTATAAGCAAGTACAACTATGCACAAGATGTAAACCAAGTTTTTACCAAAACATTAGAAATCCCGAATACATACATACATACAAGTGTATATATATAGTTGACATAGCATATCCATTTGATAGAATATCAGAAACATTAAAAATGATGTTTATGAAGAGTTTACAATAATGTAGAAATGTTTAGGTAAAATGTCAAATATCTCCCTATAGTTTTAAGTGAAACTATATACTATTTAAACATTGTACAAATTTACAGAGCAAAGTCTATAAAGAAATACATCTACAGCTTCACAGTCATTGTTCGAATTTGAGGGTTAGAGTTGTGAGATTCTTCCATTTACCTTTCTGTATCTTCCAAATTCCCTATATAACATTTTTATAATAGGAAAATGATAAAAGAAAAATATTTCCTTCTACCTCTAGTGATGACAGATGTAGCTAAAGTTCCTATGAGTACAGCACCTGACAAATAGATGCTTCCTAAGGAATGCACAAACCTGAGTGTCTGAAGGGATTTCCTGCTCTACCATAGGAGCTTGAGGCCCAGTCCTGTCTCCTGCAGGGCCTCCTGCCAATCTCTGGAATTTGCAGGGCATGAGACAGGAGGGGGCATCATCTCTGATGCTGATGCTGCACCCTGATAGGCCTTTCCCTGGGGTTACCACAAAGTATTCTTCCTGGCCTCACTTCTGGGCACCAAAATCTGTACAGCTGTTGTCAGCTCCTTTGAATGAAATTTAGAGTGGGACTATGGGCACCATCCAATTTGTAGACATTGGTCCTGTAGAGAGAACTTGAGATGCCAATCCTGCAATCTAGTAGATTGTCTGGAATCTTGAGGTCTCGTTACTGACCCCTCTCGGTACTTCCAAGACCCTGGGGCTTTTTCAGGGGACATTGGATGAGACCATTCAGTAGGGCCAATGGTGACCGTAATAAGAACCCTGATGAGCCCTTAACTCTAGCACTGTCCTCATGTCAATCGTACTAGAGAAGCATGAATACATCTCCTGCAATACGTGAGATATGGGATTTCGGTCAGATGACTTGCCCAATGCCAGTCAGCCAGTACATGATGCATCTTCAATGAACAGTGGTCAGTATTTTCACCATTGTTATTATTACACCACGCAAGTCCCTGGAGGGAAGAGTCACATCCTCAGCCTGCCGGCACCTTCAGGACCTGCAGGGACCACTGACGCTTCTGGGTGCTGGGAGGTTCCAAGGCCAGTTCTGGACCAGAGTAGCTGCCAGGAGCACAAGACTTGCCAGCCACCAAGGAACAGCTACAAGATTCCTCTGACGTTCAGAAAGCTCCACTGTGAGGTCAGATCTCTAACTTGGGAGCAACAGAGACAGAGTTGAGGGTCGGGAGTGAAGCCTGGGGAGGATGCCCTCAGGTCCATTCCTGGAGGTGGTCCTGCTCCAGAGCGTGCCAGGTGGGCCCTGTGTCCCAAGTGTCCCTTCCTTTGCTCATCCATCCCCCAAAGGTTTAGAAATCACCTACTAGTTGCTAAGCCGAGATGCCAGGGATAGAGCAGTGAACGCAGTAGACCAGATGGCTTTCTTCAAAAAGGATATGGTAAACCCAGAGTCACAACAGTGTGGAAAGAGACATGGGGGAAGTAAGGACAGCTCTCCCCTTTTGGCAGGGTTCAAGAAGATCTCCTGGAGGTACAGCTCTTCCTTTAAAGCCAGAAGTAGGAAAGGAGGGGTGAGATGCAAGTGTTTTGGAATATTTGTTAGTGGAAACTTCCCACGTGATGGTTTCTAGTTTGTGTTTGGAGAGGACGGTCTAACACATCTGCTGAGGCCGTGGGGGCAGAAGTTTGAGCAAAGCAGAGAAGGCTCAGAATAATTTTGAGGAGGATGGGAGAAAGGTGTCCTGACATTAGGTATGGGTGGAGGGCTTGATGCGATCTCACTTCAGCAAGCCCCTCTCCCACTGTATCACATGTCAGTAGAACTCGTTGGAGCACAAAGCACAACTCTAGGAAGTAAGTGTTGCCTCCCGGACATCATAGTACTAAGAGGTCTGGGAGTGGACACAAAGCATTGGAGAAGTTTTCTAGAGAACGATCTCATTTCCCCCCGGCATAGTGCAGCTAACGAGCTTGCTGACTTGGGGGCACTCCCACATTCCTGTGTGGGCAGAAGAGCAAGTACAATTTTCACTATTGTTGGCTCAAGGGGAGACAAAGTGAGACCTTGAGTTCTAGAAGCAAAATGAGAGTGGGGGGTTCCCTCCTAGGATGGACCCTCATCTCTTTTTTTTTTTGCACAGCTCATTTAGTAGCCCCTTGGATGTATACAGGCCGATTGCCTCATTCCCTCTTTTTCTGGAAATAAGCACAGATTTGGGAGGCAAGTATGACATGCTATGTGACCCCAAGCAAGTCGCTCAGGCCTTTGAAGCCACCATCTCTCCCTGTTCACAAAGGCTTTGGGATATAGGTACTTGGAAAAGATCACTGGACTAGGAGTCACATCCCCTGAATTCTAGTCCTGGCTTTTGGGTAACTCAAGTATCTCTGAAAATTCAAGTTTTGAAAATCAAATAGAATTTTGGAAAAATATTATTAAATATAAGAACAGAAATTAATCTTCCCAGACTATAGCCTTTCCTTCTTCTGGAGGCCTAGCTATCTCTGTAGGAGCTCAAGTGGTTTGCTAAGGCCTCCGAAAAGTCCCACTTTTCCAGGTTATTTTCTATGACGCTGGATGAGAGGGGATGAAAATTCTGTCTGCTATTCTCCCCATAGGGAGGCCTCTGCAGGCCCATGAGCAGTCTTTGACAGGGAGGCTTCTCAGAACTCTGGTAGGGGCCAAATTTTATGTGATCACCTTGCCTCCCACCTGCAAGAGGGTTCCTCCCCCTGAAGAAGTTGGCGGCCTTACTATGGTGTCAGCCCCTGAAACTTACATGGCTGTGGAGAAAAAGGCGGATGAGCGCAAAAGCCATAATTAGACTTCTCTCAGCTTTACACAGTTTTATGGATTCAAGGATCCTGAGGCCCTAACTCTTCCGCGCTCAAAGTTGAATGAGTTTCTAGCACATGGTGAGGCTCTGGATCAGGGAAGAGGCACTCTGGAGAGGGGTTCAGGTGATATTTCTGAACCAACAAGGATACGAAATTACTGGGGTCCCAAGGCACACTGTATTTCCCAAGAAGACACAATGAATTCTTGGGAGAAAGTCATGAATGCGGCATCCAATCCTGACGGCTGTGCTCCCTCTTCTTGCCTCACGTGTACCATTAACTTTTTTTCAGTTGCTTCTGGTCCAGTTTCCTTTGAGTGTCTTGATAAGTAACTTCCCAAATAATTTTCTGGGTGGTGTTCCACCCTTCAGCAAGTGATGTATGGCTTTCTCAGAAGAATTTTTCCTGAGAGCCCGACCTCAGTCGTTTTGGAAGTCATCCGTCTTTTCTTTCCCACAAATCTGAAAATCCAGTCTATTTGTGATGCTACGTCCAGGACTACGTGGACATCAGGATGGAGGGGAGGGAGGCTACCAGCTTCCACGTGCCTGGTTGCAGACCCTCCCCAGAGACAGACCTCTGATGGGTGGAGAGTATGAAGCTTTTGTTGGAATTCACAGTGTGAGCCGGTGGGGAGGAACAAACCCTTGGCAGACACCTGCTCTCAGTGGAAAGCGGAAATGCACAGGCTTGACCAGTCAATGCCTGGAATTGTTGGGAACGAAGAGGTCAATCCACAGGGGTTATCTGAGCACAACCTCTGAGGGGACAGTGTTCAGTAAGGCTGGAATTAAGTCACACTGAGTCAGAGTTAAAGTGGAGTCTGGTGGAGGTGGAAGAGAGATCTTGATGGGGGGTGACTGGGAAATGCATCAGTGAGACCCACAGGGTGTGTCAAGTTTGTTGAGAAATGGATGTGTTTTTTTAAAATTAATTTTTATTGGAGTATAGTTGCTTTACAATGTTGTGTTAGTTTCTACTGTACAGCAAAATGAATCAACTATACATATATTCCCTCTTTTTTTTATTTCTTTCCCATTTGTTTCACCACAGTGCATTAAGTAGAGTTCCCTGAGCTATACATTAGTTATCTATTTTATACATAGGGTCAATGGTGTATATGTGTCAGTCCCAATCTCCCAGTTCCTCCCCCCAACTTTTCCCCTTGGTATCCGTACATATGTCCTCTATGTCTGTGTCTCTATTTCTGCTTTGCAAATAAGGTCATCTATACCATTTTTCTAGATTCCACGTATATGCATTCAATATATGATATTTGTTTTTCTCTTTCTGACTTACTTCACTCTGTATAACACTCTCTAGGTCCATGCACGTCTCTACAGATGACCCATTTTCATTCCTTTTTGGCTGAGTAATATTCCATTGTATACAGAAATGGATGTCTTGAGATTGGGTGGCATCAGGGCAGCAGGTAGGGTCTAGAGACAAAGTAAGGTCTGGCTGGACAAAATGATCCTGTGTCTGCGTGTGGTCTGGGGAAGATGGGAAAAGGCAAGTGGTGGGCGTGAAAGGTGGCTTATTAGGGATGTGGGATACGGTGGTAAAAAGGGCTCTGGTGACAGAGAAGCCCAGTGTTGACGGTGAAAGTGGGGGAAAGCAATGGTGAGGGGGCACAGTTGAGAAAACCAGTGCTGGGGGAGAGAAGGGTAAGTTAAAGTTTACAAGGGCCAAGGGGAAGGAGGGATCTGAGGACATAAGTGGTAACAGCCGTCAGAAGGACTGGACATGGTCTTTTTTTTTTTTTTTTTTAAATAATAAAGACCAAGAATTTTATTTATTTTGTTTGTTTTTTATAAATCTATGTATTTATTTATTTTTGGCTGCGTTGGGTCTTTGTCGCTGCACACGGGCTTTCTCTAGTTGCGGTGAGCGGGGGCTACTCTTCATTGCGTTGCGTGGGCTTCTCATTGCGGTGGCTTCTCTTGTTGCAGAGCACCGGCTCTAGGCGCGTGGGCTTCAGTAGTTGTGGCTCGCGGGCTCTAGAGCACAGTCTCAGTAGTTGTGGTGCACGGGCTTAGTTGCTCCATGCCATGTGGGATCTTCCCAGACCAGGTCTCGAACCCGTGTCCTCTGCATTGGCAGGCGGATTCTTAACCACTGCACCACCAGGGAAGTCCCCATATATTGGTATTAAAAGTATAAAAAAGACACGGAAGAGAAATACCCAGCTTGGTCTTTATCCCTGGGATGGAGAGAGGCTGATGTGAGCTCTGAAAAAGAGGCAGGAGAGTTAATAAATATAATAATCAAATCAAATAAAAACAAAACAATATAATAATCAAATCAAATAAAAACAAAACAACAGGAAAAGAATACCCAGGGGATTTGTGCCAAACTGTCGGGTTTTTCGTTTGTTTTTGCAGAACGCAGGCCTCTCACTGTTACGGAGCACAGGCTCCGGACGCGCAAGCTCAGGCGCCACGGATCACAGGCCGAGCCGCACCGCGGCACGTGGGATCTTCCCGGACTGGGATACAAACCCATGTCCCCTGCATCGGCAAGCGGACTCTCAACCACTGCGTCACCAGGTAAGCTCTCCACAGGCTCTTTTAATAACGAAGGAGTTTTCCGGGGCTCAGCCCCTTCTTTAATGGCTCACACCCTCCCTCTGGTGGTAGTTTCCTGCAACCGCAGATTATTTCCTCATGATGCACGGAAACGCTGAGTGTAAGCCCTAATGGATTGAATTAACTTCGCCACGTAAACTCCAAGACCTGCTGTTCTCAAAGTAAATTGATAAATACATCCCCTAAATATACCAGAAGTTCTACTTTCCTGAGGAACTGAACAATTAAAGTGGCTTTGCTTGGTTACAAGCGAGGGTGTGGAGAGGGGGAGGGTGCAGTACAGTCTAGTTTGATTTTGGACAATGAGAATTTAAGAGAGGGATTTGGAGAAGTATGTGAAAGCACATGTAAAGCATTGTATACCTGTGTGCTTATCTCCATTAAAGCTAGCCTGACAATCAATGTAGTTGGCTTGTTAACCTTTTTCTAATCATACTTGGGCCTGTGTCTCTCTCATTTTTCTTCCCTGATAATAGACAACAAATTTCCATCACTATTTGCACATTGTTCTTTCATATGCTGATATTTCTTATTAAATTTTTCCTGTTTCTTACATCTCTGAACTAAACAGTTCTTACTAGGTATACTGGGCATAGAATCGATTCAATGCCTTTATTTCATTCATTCACCACACGTGCCTTAACTCTTTTCCAGGTATGTTAACATTTTTTATGAAGCAAAGGCTATATACTCAACCATTTATTACATGAAGATATTTTAAAATTCTCTTTCTTTTCCAAACAAATCACCACAATAGAATAATCGCATTTTAAAACTTAACCTCTACTTTTCTGAATACAATTTGGGGTGTTAATATTATATGTCTATCTTAAGGACATTTTATTCCACAAGAAACTGATCTGTCCCAGATGTCTGGTTTCTGGTCTACCTTGCTGCTTGCTGGTAATCTTGCTGCCAGTCTAAGTAGATCTTTTATTGGTTCTGAATCTGTTGTGAGGAAAACACTGGGCTGATAACAGAACTTTTTTTCCCTTGAATTGTGGTGGCTCGTCTCCCTTTCTGAAAATAAGTGATAGTGTATATACATCTTGGGAAAATGCACAATGGCAATCTTTTACATTTGAAATGTGATGTGAAAAGTCATTTAAAAAAAAATCAGGTCTGAGTAAACAGTAAAAAAATTGAAAAGGAAATGCACAATGTGTCAACAGGAAAGAGGGTTGTAGAAATAGGATTGAATGTCAGGGAAAGGGTATGGAAAAGGAGGACTTCTGATACCTACATTGTATAATATTTAAACAGTGTACAGATACTTTGGTTCATTTTTACTTTTGGCTTTTTAAAAATTGGAACACAGTTGATTTACAATGTTGTGTGAGTTTCAGGTGTACTGCAAAGTGATTCAGTTATACATATGCATATACACACTGTTTTTGGAGATTCTTTTACTTTGGTGTTTTTCACTTTTTATTTATTTTCAAAATGATGTTTAAGAAAAGGAATGAATGAAAACAATATTCCAAGATCCAGGTAGCTTCCATGTGAACACCGCGGGGAGGAGGGAAGGAGTTTTGTGGGGACCATCAGATCTAGAAGGAGTCAGGGGTGCAGTCCCACTTGTTGGTGGGTCGGCGATGGCATTCCCTCTACTGACCCTCCTGCCGGGGTTGCGGGTGATTGCAGGGGCTTAGGGCAGCTGAACTGCGCAGCACCTCCCCGCGCAGCCGAGGCTGGAAGCAACCTTCTGCACGACACACTCCCCATCAGTCCTCACCAGATTCTGACAATGAGAGAGGGGCGACGTACTCCCCTGCTCTCCCAGCTCTTCTTCCTAACTTTGGTCGAGCAGATTCCTTCTCATCCTTCAGGTCTCAGCCTAAACTTCTCTCTCTCATGGAAGATATGCCAGTGTCTACCTCCCAACCGAAATCAGATCCGCTGACTGCTCATCATCGTGGTGTTTTTTCATGGTGCCGCTGGCAGCTTGAATAGGTATGTTTATTTGTCTCTCCCATATTGTAAGCTCCACAGTGGAAGAGCCCCTATCTGTCTGATTTAGCACCGGATTCCTCACCCAGCACTACGTCTGTCCCAAAGCCACGCTCAATAATATGTTGAATAAATGAAGAGTAGTCGTATCTCTGAGATTGTTGAATGGTTCATGAGTGTAGTTACAATTCCCTGCCTTTAAGTGGCGCTTTTGAAATTCTCATCTGAAACCATTTTGCAATTACATCATTATACTTTCTACAAGAGAAACATCCTGCCGATCCTCAGCACTGATCGACGCTTCATGATCAGTGTATATCAAAGGCTTCCCTAAGAATATAAAATATGACACGGAAGACATTGTGCTGAGAGTGTTATCAACACAGTAAATCCTACAATAGGTATTGGCTGACAGGCTCATATTTTCAAACCACCCCTTTCATCTCATTGTTTCCCTGCTCAAGAACATACAATGGCTTGCCCTTGGGCAATCATATTAAATCATAAGATGCAAAGTGGGAGGCCAGGTAAATGTCCCAGCTGCCTCACTTCTCTCTTTTGATAAATGAAGGGGGGTTCTGGATCCAGGAAGGTCCAGTGGTTCATCTGGACAGTGGAGGGGCCGCTTTTAGCCTGTCTCCTCCGTTTACCTTCTCAGGCTGTCCCTATTCCAATCCTTCTCACATGCCTGGCTTTATTTGCCATCACACCTCCTACGCACTGGCCAGTCTGGTTCCTTGACTGAAATATTTACTTCCTCACCCAGGTGACTGAGCCCGGGGTTAGGTCTTTGTTATTTCTGCCGCGACCTCCTGCTTGGGCTCCCTCGCCAGGCTTTTCTTGTTCCCATATAAACTTTTCTAGAAGCAGAGCTCTGGCACGTCCCTTCCCTGCCGGAAAATGTCGACATTGCCTAACGCCCAGACGCCTTAGCCTCAGGATTTGATCTCACAACTTTTCTCTTAGTTTTCTCGTATTCCCTTTCCAGCACTCTTTGCTCTTAGCCTAGCCAAGCAAAAATGATTCTGTGTTTGTCATGCATGTCCTGTGACACATTATTCTAAAATATGATCCCCTTTCTTATGAATTCACTATGTCAGGAATTCTTAGCCCCACCCTCTCTAGCCTTTTATGTGTCCTTTGCATGTCCAAATCCTACCATTTTATTTTTTTTGCGCGTGCGCGGGCCTCTCACTGTTGTGGCCTCTCCCGTTGCGGAGCACGGGCTCTGGACGCGCAGGCTCAGCGGCCATGGCTCACAGGCCCAGCTGCTCTGCGGCGTGTGGGATCTTCTTGGACCGGGGCACGAACCCGCGTCCCCTGCATTGGCAGGCGGACTCTCAACCACTGCGCCACCAGGGAAGACCCTACCATTTTTTTAAAGTCAAGATATTTATCTTTTTGCTTTTTAGTTGTAGGAGTTCATATGTTTTGGAGATTAACACCTTATCAGATATATGGTTTGCGCATATGTTCTCTCATTCTGTATGTTGTCTTTTTATTTTGTCAATTTTTTTTTTTTTCTGTGCAGAAGCTTTTTCATGTGACATCATCTTACTTGTTGATTTTTGCTTTTGTTGCTTGTGCTTTTGGTGTCATATCCAAGAAATCGTAGCCCAGACCAATGTCAAGAAGATTCTCCCTATGTTTTCTTCTAGTAGTTTTACATTTTCAGGTCCTACATTTGGATCTTTAATTCATTTTGAATTGATATTTGTGTCTGGCGTAAGATAAGTGTCTACTTTCATTCCTCTGCATGTAGATATCCACTTTCCAAACACCATCTGTGGAAGAGACTATTGTTTTTCCATTGTGCATCCTTGGCACCCTTGTTAATTATCAATTGACCATATATGTACGGGTTCATTTCTGGGCTCTCTATCTTGTTTCATTGAGCTATATGTCTATTTTTATGCCATACCATACTATTTTGATTATTGTAGCTTTGTAATGTATTTCGAAACAAAGGAGTGTGATGCCTCCAGCTTTGTCCTTTTTGCTTAAAATTGCTTTGGCTATTCAGAGTCTTTCATGGTGTGATTTTTAGGATTGCTTTTTCTATTTCTGTAAAGAATGTCATTGGAATTTTAATACAGATGGCACTGATTTTGTAGATTGCTTTGGATGATATGGAAATTTTAACAATATTTAGTCTTTCAATCCATGAACACATGATATCTTTCCATTTATTTATGTCTTCTTTAATTTCTTTCATCCATGTTTTATAGTTTTCAGTGTACAAATCTTTTACCTCCATGGTTAAGTTTGTTCCTAAGTATTTTATTCTTTTTTGATGTTATTGTAAATGGAATTGTTTTCTTAATTTCTCTTTTGGATAATTTGTTGTTAGTGAAAAGAAATGCAGCTGATTTTTTTCTGTTGATCTTGTATCCCAAAACTTAGCTGAATTCACTTACTAGTTTTAATAGGGTTTTTGTGTGTGGCATTTTTAGGGTTATCTACATATAAGATCATGTCCTCTGTAGAGATAATTTTACTTCTTCCTTTCTTATTTAGATGCCTTTTATTCCCGTTTCTTGCTTAATTGCACTGGCCAATACTATATTGAATAGAAGTGGTGAGAATAGGCATTCTTGTCTTGTTCTGACCTTAGAGGAAAAGTACTATAGACTGAATGTTCATGTCCCCAAATTCATATGTTGAAGCCCTAATCCCCAGTGTGATGCTACTTGGAAGTAAGGACTTTGGGAGAAATTTGGTCATGAAATTTCCAAATGGGGAATCCTCATGTATGGGATTTGGTCTTTATAAGAAGAGTCATAAAAAAGTTAACCTCTCTCTCCACCATGTGAGGATACATGATGGGAGCTGCCTGCAAACCAGGAAGAAGGCTCTTACCAGGGACTGAATCAGCTGACATCTTGATGTTAGACTTCCCAGTCTCTAAAGTGTGAGAAATAAATTTCTGTTGTTTAGGCAATATGGTATTTGGTATAGCATATAGCATTTTGTTGCTAAGACAAAAAGCTTTCAGTTTTTCACCACTAAGTGTGATGTTAGCTGTGTGCATTCATATACATATATGGCCTTTTAATTATTTTTAATTTTTAAAATTATTTTTGGAAACCAAATTGTTTATTTTCAGCTGTTTAGCTCTGAAAGATTTATTGAGAGAAAGACCCCTAGAATGACATCATTGATAAACTTCCAGAAATTTGGGAAACTCTAGAGTACAAGACGATATAAATGTACTATATAAATAAATCTGCATTTACTTATAGAATAGCATAAATTGGAATTGTTAAAATATGTATGTTACATATTTCAAAATTCAAATTATCCAGACAATTTTTTTAAAAGACCAGAATTTTCCTCCAAAGTTTATTTTTCTTTTTTTTTTAAATTGGGGTATAGTTGTTTTACAATGTTGTGTTAATTTCTACTGTACAGTGAAGTGGAGTTCCCTGTGTATATGGCCTTTTTATGTTGACATAAATTCCTTCTGTACTTAGTTTGAGAATTTTTATATGAAAGGATGTTGAATTTTGTCAAATGCTTTTCCCACATTATTTGAGATGATTATGTGATTTTTATCCTTCATTTTATTAATATGGTGCGTCACATTAATTGATTTATGTGTGTTAAACCATCCTTACATCCCAGAGATGAATCCCAGTTGGTCGTGGTATAATCCTTTTAATGTGTTTCTGGGTTTGGTTTGCTAGTATTTTGTTGAGGATTTTTGCATCTACATTCATCAGGGATATTGGCTTGTAGTTTTCTTTTTTCTTTTCCCGTGGCATCTTTATCTGGCTTTGGTATCAGGATACTGGCCTCATATAATGAGTTTGGCAGTGTTCCCTCTTCTTTGTTTTGGCAGAGTTTGAGAAGGATTAAAGTTAGTTATTCTTCAAATTGTTGTTGGAATTCACCAGTGAAGCCATCTGTTCCTTGGCTTTCCTTTGTTGGAAGGTTTTTGATTACTGAGTCAATCTTGTTACTTGTTATTTGTCTGATCAGGTGTTCTGTTCTTTCATGATTCAGTCTTGGTAAGTTGTATGTTTCTAACAATTTATGCATTTCTTCTAGATTATGCTCTTTGTTGGCATATAATTGTCATCTCTTATGGTCCTTTGTGTTTCTGTGGTATCAACTGCAATATGTTCTAGGCTTTGTGCCAAATGTTCCTATACAATTATAATTTACCTAAAGATCTTATCTCATTGGTATTATAATACGTGACTATTTTCCTTAAGGGGGGAGGTAACATCACACAGCATAACACTGGGCAACAGAAATTCTCAGGTCAAGTGAGTGCTTGCTCACTACAAGCCAGGAGCCACCTGGGACCACCTGGGGCAATCCCATGTAGCCTTAAAATTAAATTATTTCTAACGTTTCATACTCAAATGCTTGAGCAACTAATTTACAAGCCAGCTGGGTGACACATTACAGGGCAGCATAATAAGTAGTTAAGAGCCCAAGGCTTAGAGTCCCTCTGCCTGGATTGGAATCCTGGCTCCACCAACCATGGCTTCTAACATTTAGTCAGCTACTGTTGTAAAATGGGTTTTCCAGAAGCAGACGCTGAGAAGTTTGGTGTTCAGAGCATTTAGGGATCAACACATGTGAAAGGAAGGGGAAGCAGGCAAGATTGGCAGAGGGAGAAATCAGACTGTGATGCAGGCTTGACCAAGGCTAGGCCAAGCCCATAGGGAGCTCTGAAGGGAGCACACATGCTTGTCACAGTTGCCCCATGGTGGGGTCAGGCCTTTAAACCTTTTTGTGACTCATTAATTGGTATGGGCTTTGCAAGAAAAGATGTCTCCTTGGGCAGGATGGCTCTCTGCAATTGGAGGAACAGAAGGGTCTTGGTGGTTCATCACAATGACCTGACCCTTTCAGAACTCATTGGCCAAGTGGCAATAATAATAGAATTGACCTCCCAGGGGGTTGTAATAATTAGATGGATTATTGTACAAAACGTGTTTAGAACAGGGGTGGGGGACACAGAGTGAGCTCTTGATATATACTACTGAGGATGATGATACTGATGACAATGCTTAGAACTTTTCAGCCGACAGGACAGCTGGAGTTCACCTAATTCAGTAGTTTCCAATGTTCTGCATGTATCAGGATCACTTGGAGGGCTTGTTCAAACACAGGTTTAGCCTCCAGAGTTTCTGACTCAGTAGATCTTGGCTGGAGCTTGAGAATTTGCATTTCTGATAAGTTCCCCAGTGATGCTGATATTGCTGGGTTCGTCATCCCACCTTGAGGATCACTGGTCTAAACATTTCCTTTTCAATGGAAATCACAGGTTATGATTGGCCCGTGCCCTGTAGTTAGGTTGCAGCAGAGGTAGAATTATATCCAGAATCAATATTCCCAGTCCGCTGGTCTTCTCACTGTTCGTAGCATCTGCAGTTATCTTGTCAGCATTGAAATGGCTTCTTCTTCAGAGCTGATACCATCTGCAGAGGATAAAAATATCTTGTTTGTATTAAGATTTTTTGAATGTGGCTAATAGCATGTGTAACATGGGAATCAGCACAATTGGTTCTATGAATTCCTGCAGGTAATTACTTTTATGGAATAATTCCTGGTTGTACATTTCTCTTTCCAGCACTCCTGGGGATATCTAAAATAAAAGACAAGTAATTTTACTGTAAAGTTTAATTAAAAGAAAATGCTATGTAGCATATATCAAACTTTAATGTGCTCTATGGATGGAAGTCATGAGGGGTCCTGGCTCACCTGAGACTGTGGAGCACATCACGTCACCTGCAGTTATTGGAGTGCTGTTCTTTTCCACACCGTCGTCTGAGACATTGGAGCCTTCTTGCTTCTGTACTTATCCTCCCAACTTTCTCTATCCTCCCAGCGGGTGTGACGTCCATCTCCCCTCCCACCCCCATCACATGCCCAACACTCACTCTGAATAATCTTCCCCGGGGACCAGTTGCTCTCCCCTTCTTTCTCTCTTCCTCTACTTGCGTGTGGCATGTGCTGAGTCTTAGGAAAGACCAGGACTACACTTGCTAAATTGCTATCTCCTCTCTCTGTTGACAAAAGACAAGCTTCTTATTTGTTCAGCCTGCAATCTGGGCTGTCTTCTGAGATATCATGTGGTGCTTGCCATCCTGTACCTCCTGGTCATGATTCTGCCAGCAGGAGGGGATCTGGGCCGTTTTCTGGGGACATCATCCTGTTTTTGCTTTTCCACCTTTCTGAGTGTTGAAGTTCTCTTTTCATTTCTTCCTGGAGAGCCACCTTCAGTTCTTTCAGTGTCTCTCCCCACCTGGCCTCCCTCTGAGGACCTCATGCTATGGCATATTTCTCGCCTGCATCTCCCTTACATAAAGTGGATCTTTCTAGTGAGTGGGGAAGAAAGGCATGAGCTTATATTTTACTATTGTTCAGCTTCTTATTTGAAATCAGAGCAGACGGTGATATTGAGGAGTCAGAGGGCGTAATTTTAAACTGTGCTGAATGGCCCAGGCTGGGTGCAGGAGACTGGGGATGGAGACAAGAATCTCGGGGTCCCCACCTCCCTGATCGATCATCAGCTGCTTTGACTTCACCTTACTCTTCTTTTTTTTTTGCCTCACGATGTATACAAAGAAGAACTGACAAAAGAACTGGCTAAATAATTTGCAGGGTCCCATGCAAAATGAAAATGCAGAGCCCTTATTCAAAAATCATGAAGGATTTAAGATGGTAACAGCAGAGTGTGACTGAGCGCGGGCTCTTCTGATGGTGCCTTAAGTGACTGCACAGGTTGTATCCCCTTGAAGCCAGTCTTGGGTGACAATCAGAGCCTGTGACCACGTGTAACACTAGCTCCTGGGCCAAAGTCTTCAGGTAAACTTTCCTCTTTTAATTTGTGCATGACACCCAGTCAGACCTTTCTGCTGCTGCACCTCACCTGCCTTGAGCTTGGTCAACTAGAAGGATTTGGGGCTGCTTCGGCCATTGTCCTTAAATTGCAGCCTAAAGGGCCTTCAGGGCTCAATATTCACCTATAACGTCATAACTATTGTCCAAACTTAACACCGTCAGTTGGAAACAGTTCCTCAGGAAGCAACAGTGAAAAAGAGACAATAGTCTTAAGACAAAGATCTGCTCAGACTCTTACCTTCCTAAAGCATAGAAGGGGATTTTTTAAATTACTTTTCATTGGACTTTAGCCGCTTTACGATGTTGTGTTAGTTTCTGCTGTACAGCAAAGTGAATCAGCTCTACATATACATATATCCCCTCTTTTTTGGATTTCCTTCCCATTTAGGTCACCACAGAGCATTGAGTAGAGGTCCCTGTGCTATACCGTAGGTTCTCTTTAGTTATCTATTTTATGCATAGCAGTGTATGTATGTCAAAGGGGATTTTGCACAGTGTGCTCTGTGAGTCAACAAAGACTGAACGGAATTCTTGTCTCAAAATTTTACAGCAATGAATGCATAGGCTTTTTGTCCTTTCTCTAGCAAAGCACCGCAGAAATGCCCAAAGTCAAGGGGGGAAGGAGAGCCCATGAAGGTGATATGAATGGTGATGGTAACATCCTCTCACTCTCACAGTGTCCAGTAGAGAGAGGCTGGACCCTTGTCCCTGAAGTTTAGCAGAGGAAAAAAACAAATACAAAACCAGCTGGTACATGGGCTGACTCAGTGATGAAGTGCTGCTGGTGCACAGCTCTAGGAGTTTCAGGAGGTGCAGGTGGGAAGCAATCTCTTACGGGGTTTTATAAAATGATAAAATTAATTCCAAAGGGCACCTGAGATCATATATCTTGATTCTGTTGTCCTGCCCACCAGTCATGTTTGTTGTAACTTATTTTTTTCTGAAGTAAGAAGCAGTCCACATAAGATATGGATGTTTATTTTCCCTTAATTTTAAAATAATTTCTAGAACAGTTTTCCAGAATGAAAACAAGATGCTTAGAGCTGAGTCCACTGTTTTGTGAGCTATAGACAATCAGAACTTTGATTTCATTGTTTGTATCATGGCATGAATTGGAAGGAAGGGATGAAAGGATGGAGGAATATTTAGTATGGTCAGAAGAAAGGCCAGGATCCCATCTGAATATTCTCCTGATTCCACTGAATTATTCCAGTATTCCAGGATGAGGAACATGGAGAGGAAGACCCAAGACATCCTGGAGGAGATGAGTGGAAAGGCTCAGGATGGAAGTTTCTCTGCAGTCAAAGGCAGCTCTCAGAAACTGAGCCTCTTCAGAGCAAAAAGTGCCTCCACTCTTGTTGTTTTTACCTCTAATATGGCTTCTTTCCTCAGTGGGGCCTCAGGGCCATTGGGTGAACGAAAAGAAATTATCTTTAGAGTATTTTAATTGAATTACAATACACGGCGGTGAGGGCTGGAACACTCCATAACCAGCTACGTTCGCCAACCTTGGCAGTTTATCTGCAGTTTCAATTCACAGGTCAGGTTTTAATCTCTGCAGGTTAGCTACTGTCTCTATCATCTCAGCAAAGTCCACAACCGTATGTAACCTGTAAAAACAGCCAAGACAGCAGAGCGGGTAGCCAGGAAGAAGGGGGATGTAAAATGCTGGAGTTTTTCTTAAAAATGGTGTGTGACATTATCATGACACATATTGTAGTCTTAAAAATGTGCAGTGGATCCTACTATATCATAGTAATTATTTTATTCTGATACTTCTGGGGTTTATTCTATGTTTTTTAAAATTAATGTTTATTGGAAATGGATTAAAGACCTAAATGTAAGACTGGATACTATAAAACTCTTAGAGGAAAACACAGGCAGAACAGTTTCTGACATAAACTGCAGCAAGATCTTTTTTTGATCCACCTCCTAGAGTAATGAAAATAAAAAATAAATAAACAAGTGGGACCTAATTAAAGTTAAAAGCTTTTGCACAGCAAAGGAGACCATAAACAAAATGAAAAGACAACCCATAGAATGGGAGAAAATATTTACAAATGAAGTGAGCGACAAGGGATTAATCTCCAGAATATACAAACAGCTCATGCAGCTCAATATCAAGAAACAGACAACCCAATCAAAAAATAGGCGGAAGATCTAAATAGCCATTTCTCCAAAGAAGACATACAGATGGCCAAGAGGCACGTGAAAAGATTCTCAACATCACTAATTATTAGAGAAATGTTCAAAACTACAATGATTTATCACCTCACGCTGGTCCGAATGTCTATCATCAAAAAACCTACAAACAATAAATGCTGGAGAAGATGTAGAGAAAAAGGGAACCCTCCTACACTGTTGGTGGGAATGTAAATTGGTACAGCCACTATGGAGATCAGTATGGAGGTTCCTTAAAAAACTAATGTCTGGGTCCCCTGGACCTCCTGGTTCAGCTGTTTTGATTGCACTAATTGTCAGTTAATCACGGTAGCTACTTCTTAGTTCCCTGAACCCACTTCTCTATAGGATTTTGTTTCCTCCTTAATCTTATCCTCTTTCTTTTAGTCTCAGAAGATAAGATGCCATTTCTAATGTTTAAAGTCAGTCTGTCCTTTGACACTGTTCGCTCTCTCCTTCTCCAGGAACTTGCTACACTAAGCGTTCTTTCTTTTGTCTATATCTTCAACTTTATCCCCTCTGATGGTGCTTTGCTTTCAAGACTATAAACTTGGTAATGGAGGTGTGTTTTACTACTTTATCCATCAGAAGTCTCGACTTTGTTCCTTACACTTCCACTCGAGTTCAGGAGCAGGGTGGCTTTCTCTTCCTAACAACCAAAGCCTCTTCAGGGCACCTTGGGAAACTTTGTTTAGGGGTTGAGATTTAAAGAGAATCTGGAACAGTTGAAGAGGGGAGTGACCATACAACGTGGACTGGAATTGTTCTGGCCTTGCAAATCAAAAGGTTTTCACAACTCTTTTTTCTTAAATGGATTTCAGGATTTTATCCTGAATTTACTGGAATTCTAGACAGGGAAAGCTAATCAGCAAAACTAATCTATATTGGGAAAACCCCAGAATGTTGGTTTCCTCCTGGGAGGAAGAATTCACACAGAAGGGGAATGATGGAATTTTCTGGGATAATTATAATATTAGATATCTTGATAGGAGGTTAGGTTACACAGGTACATACAAGTATATTCACCAGACATTTTTATATCTATCCAGATAGTTGTCATCTCTCACACTCTAATGCCCTTTCTGAAGATCAAAGTTTTAGTCTGTATTATTTCTCTCAACCTGAATAAAATTTTAAAACTTTTCTGGTAAAGGAGTTCTACTGGCAATGAATTCTTAGTATTTTTTAAAAAAATATGAAAATGTCCTTATTTCTTCTTCATACTTAAAGGAGAATATTTTCACTAGATATAGACATTTTAGTTGAGAGTGTTTTTCTTTCAGCAATTAAAAGACAATGAGCCACAGCTTCTGTTTGCCACAGTTTCTGATGATAAATTTTGAATTGTAATAAGTCATTTTCTAAATGTAATATGTCATTTTCCTGTGGCTGCTTTGAAGACTTTCCTTTAACTCCAGTGTCAGCAGTTTGCTTATGATGTGCCTGGGCATTTTTTTGTTTGTTTGTTTGTTTTGTTTATTTTATTTTATTTTTTTTTGCGGTATGCGGGCCTCTCACTGTTGTGGCCTCTCCTGTTGCGGAGCACAGGCTCTGGATGCGCAGGCTCAGCGGCCATGGCTCACGGGCCCAGCCGCTCCGCAGCATGTGGGATCTTCCCGGACCGGGGCACGAACCCGCGTCCCCTGCATCGGCAGGCGGACTCTCAACCACTGTGCCACCAGTGAAGCCCTGTTTTGTTTACGTTTTGATTGGGTTTTACTGAGCTTTATGAATATGAAAATTTATATCTTTCATCAAATTTGAGAAGTTTGGGGGCAATGTCTCTTCTTCTTTTCCTTTTTTTAGAAATAGATCTTTATTTCTACAAAATTGCTTGTATCTTTTATGGGTTGGTAGATGTATGTATGCATTTACATATCTTACCAAAATATCTTTTTTTGGGTATTTAAATTTATTTATTTATTTTTAAAATTTTTTGATGGAGGAAATACACTGAATATACATGCAGAATTTAAAAATACTTATGTAAACATGTATATGTTGCAAATATAAATTGCATTATAACTATGTAGTTTGTTTACTTATTTTTCTTTATTTTTTTTGGCTGCATAGGGTCTTAGTTGTGGCATGCAAGATCTTTGCTGAGGCATGTGGGATCTTTCACTGCGACAAGAGCTCTTCATTGTGGTGTGTGGGCTTCCCTCTAGTTGTGGGGTGCAGGCTCCAGAGTGTATGGGCTCTGTAGTTTGTGGCATGCAGGCTCTAGCTGAAGTGTGAGGGCTCAGTAATTGTGGCGTGTGGGCTTAGTTGCCCTGCAGCATGTGGGATCTTAATTCCCCGACCAGGGATTGAGCCCACCTCCCCTGAACTGGACGGTGAATTCTTTACCACTGGACCACCAAGGAAGTCCCTATATAGTTTTATAACCTGCTTTTTTCCACTTCATAATGGATCTTTGTCTTTCCATATCAGTGTATGTGTTTCTGTCTCATACTTTCATGGCTGCCTAATATTTCATCAATAATTTATTTAATTAATTCCCAACATATGGACACTTAGGTTGTTTTCCACTTTGCTGCTAGTGTTGGAGGGTCTCCTGAAGAGGCAGGGCATGGCTGTGGCTCACGGCGGGGACCCAAAATATCTTATAGTATGTAATTATGTTACATATTTTACAATACTTATATAGTCAACCAATTAAATACAAAAAACAACTGATTAGACCAACATTTCTCAAATGGAGGCAATTTTGCCCCCCACCCCAGGGGAACTTGGCAATATTTGGAGACCTTTTTTTATTGTCAGGGGCATTGTCTTTTCAAATAAGTTGTATACTTCATACTCTCTCACCACTTCTTCTTTAGTTTTATTCATGGCTGTTAGACATTGAAGATTGTCCTCAGGTCCTTGAAGGTCTGTTCATTTTCTTTTCTTGATCTTTTTTTCTCTGTGTCCTACGTACATATATTGATCTATCTTCAAGTTTCTGACTCTTTTCTCCTTAATTTCCATTGTTGTTAAGCCAATATAGTAAAGTTATAATTTTAGGAAATGTATTTTTCAGTTTTAGAATTTACATTTGTGTTTTTTATTGCTTATAGTTCATGGTTGAGATTTCCTATCTTTTCATTCATTGCAAGCATGTTTTCCTTTACTTCCTTGAGCAGAGTTATAAGAGTTGTTTTAAAATTCTTGACTGTCAGTTGCAATATCTAGGTCATCTTACCAATGGTCCTAGTTGCTTGTCTTTTCTCTTAAAAATGGGTCATATATTCCTGTTTGTACATTGAGTAATTTTGGATTTTATCCTAGGCTTTGTGAAAGTTATTTTGTGGAAACTGTCAATTCTGCTATATTCCTGCTATGAGAGTTTTATTAAACAATTTATTTTCTTGGACTCAAACTTAAAACTCTCTCTTTGGTGGAAGTCAAATCATGTTTCAATTCTTTTAACTTAGCTGCACTGTTTTAATTCTGTTTCATGCCTGTTTTCATGGGGCAGCCAGAGACTTTGGTAGAAATTATGTACATAGCATGGTATTCACACTCTCTGTTTCTCTTTTCATGAGATTTACCTCCTTATTTTCTAGTATCAATGGTTGTTATGAACTGCATCTTCTTTTTCTTCTGGCCAGAAATATATGAGTTTCTATGTCAAAGTTTTAGTCACTTTACTTGGTGCCATCTTCATCCTGCTTGCAAGTTGAAAGCCATAAAAAACGTAAATATGACAAGTTCTTCTTCCAATTGTTTTATTCCCTCCAAAATTTGTCTGCTTTTAAAAAAACTTTCTAGTGCCTTCAGGTCATTATTTTATTTTATTTTACCCACACTTCATAGCTGATATCTGCAGAAAGATCAGGTCCAGTAGGGACTTACTTAGCTGTATGGGAAGTGGGTACTAGTTTTATTTTGAAAAAAGTATGGTAAGCATGAAACTTTCAGAGTTTAGGGCATCTAACGTCAGTCCAGCTATAGGTACACTGCATTTAATAATTTTTCTTTGTATTTAATTTTTAGTTTGATTAATATGTGTCTCAGCACATTTCTCCTTGAGTTTATCCTGTATGGGACTCTCTGAGCTTCTTGGACTTGGGTGACTATTTCCTTTCCCATGTTAGGGAAGTTTTCAACTATAATCTCTTCAAATATTTTTTCAGACCCTTTCTCTTTCTCTTCTCCTTCTGGGACACCTATGATTTGAATGTTGGTGCATTTAATGTTGTCCCAGAGGTCTCTGAGACTGTCCTCATTTCTTTTCATTCTTTTTTCTTTATTCTGCTCCGCAGCAGTTATTTCCATCATTCTATCTTCCAGCTCACTTATCTGTTCTTCTGCCTCAGTTATTCTGCTATTGATTCCTTCTAGTGTATTTTTCATTTCAGTTATTGTGTTCATCTCTGGTTGTCCTTTAGTGCTTCCAGGTCCTTGTTAAACATTTATTGTATCTTCTCAGTCCATGCCTCTATTCTATTTCTGAGATCTTGGATCATCTTTAATATCATTACTTTGAATTCTTTTTCAGGTAGGCTGCCTATTTCCACTTCATTTATTTGGTCTTGTGGGTTTTTACCTTGCTCCTTCATCTGCAACATATTTCTCTGTTGTCTCATTTTGTCTAACTTACTGAGTTTGTGGTCTCCTTTCCACAGGCTGCAGAGTCGTAGTTCCTCTTGTTTCTGTTGACTGCTCCCTGGTGGGTGAGGTTGGTCCCGGGCCTTGTGTAGGCTTTGTGGTGGGAGGGACTGGTGCCTGCACTCTGATGGATGGAGCTGAGTCTTTTCCCTCTCATGGGCAGGGCTGAATCAGGTGGTGTGTTTTGGGGTGTCTGTGAGCTTAGTATGACTTTAGGCAGCCTGTCTGCTGATAGGTGGGGCTGTGATCCTGTCTTGCTGGTTGTTTGGTGTGAGGTGTCCAGCACTGGAGCCTGCAGGCAGTTGGGTGGAGCTGGGTTTTGGTGTTGAGATGGAGACCTCTGGGAGAGCGCATGCCAGTTAATATTCCCTGGGCCTGGGAGTTCTCTGGTGGTCCAGCGTCCTGGACTCAGTGCTCCCACCCCGAGTGCCCAGGCCTGACCCCTGGCCCAGGAACCAAGAGTCTGCAAGCTGTGTAGCATGGCCAAAGAAAGAAAAAGATAGAAAAAAAGAAAAAAAAAAAAAAAAAAAAAAAAAAAAAAAAAAAAAAAAAAAAAAAAAAAAAAAAAAAAAAAAAAAAAAAAAAAAAAAAAAAAAAAAAAAAAAAAAAAAAAAAAAAAAAAAAAAAAAAAAAAAAAAAAAAAAAAAAAAAAAAAAAAAAAAAAAAAAAAAAAAAAAAAAAGAAAAGAAAGAAATAGACAAACAAAACTCAAGACAAATAGCAAAAACTAAAACAAACAGCAACAATAACAACACACAAAAAAAGAAAACAGACAACACCCAAGACAAATGATAAAAACAAAGCCAATTTAACAGAAATAAAGAAACAAACAAAAAACTAAACAAGACAAAAAAACCCAAAGAAAACAAAAAACAAGAGAACAACTAAACAAAGAACCCCCAAATGAAAACAATCAGTAAAGACTAAACTAACAAAAACAAAAAATAAAAAACAAAGCAAAAACAGAAAGCAAGCTACGAAAAAGTAAAGGTAACATAAAACACACAAAACAATCAAAAAACAAAAACAACAAAAAACAACAAAACCCACAAAAAAACAAAGAATAAGAACAAGCCAGAAAACAACAGAAAATTAAAAATAAAAAATATATTACAAAATTTAAAAAGGAATAAATAAATAAAAAAATTAAAAAGAATAAAAGCAACAACTGAACAAAATGAAACAAACAAAATAAAGAATAATGGTAATAAGAATCTTTTCCTGGGGCCTCCGCTGCCAGTGTCCTTGTCCTCACAGTGAGCCACGGCAAGCCACCCCCCCTCCCCAGGAGGTCCTCTAATGTCTCTAGGTCGGTGTCTGGACCTGCTGTGGGTGCGGTGGGGGCGTTTCAGACTGTGATGTGGCACGACCCCAACGTGTACTTGCCCCCAGAGTCCAATGCTGCTAAAGCTAGACGAGACTTGGTTGTCAGAGCACTCACTGTCCAGTCGGATATTCCACGGATGCAGGGTTTACCAAGCCAACCTCGGGGATTTAATGCACGGCGTGTGCAGCTGCAAGGAGAGATTTCCGTCCCTCTTCCTTAGTCGCACTGCCCCAGGAGCTCAGCTTCGGTTTTGACCACCCCCTGCACGTGTGCCACTCTCAGGTGTCTGTTCCATGCCCAGGCGAAAGGGAGCATAAGCAGCGGCTGACTAGGGCACACTTACGTGCTCAGCTCAGGGAGTGGTACGGCGGCCACAAGGGTGTGTGTGTGTGAGTTGCTGCAGTGGCGGGGACTATCAGGCAGTTGTGACAGACTGGGGCGCACTTGCTCCGGTGGGAGTCCCTCCCAGTGCCCACGGAGGCAGGGGCTGGCATGTGGGGAGGTGGCAGCCCTGCCCCTTGTGCGGCACTCAACGACGGTGCCTCATTTCCTAGGCAGACCACACTTCTCCTAGGGGCATTCCTGGCCCCAGAGCCCCTCCCTCCCATCCCCTCTGTTGTAACCATGCAGCCAACAGCAGTCCTCTCCCCAGATCCACTCTCCTAACCCCACGCTTTAGCGCTCAGCCCGCGCTAGCATCGGTGGCTTCCTGTCTCAGGCAGGGGCACCCGGGGCTGATTCCCAAGGAGGCTTTGGCATGGGTGGCGCTCAGGACCTAGGAGCCTGTGCAGGCGGAAGAGGCCTTGGCTTGAGGGGTGGGTGAGGCTGACTCAGATGGGACTCCCTCCCAGTGCCCACGGAGGCTGAAGAGGCCAGCGGGTGCGGAAGGGGGCTGTGATGGTGGCCCACCCCTTGTGAGCCACTCAACAATGATGCCTTGCCTCTGTGGTGTCCCAGGCTGCTTCCGCAAACATCCCTGCTTGTGGAGCTCCTTACTCCTGTCCCTTCAGGCTGTCTCTTCACAGCCAGCAGCTGTCCCCTCGCTGGGTCCACACTCCCAACCCCACTTTTCAGCACTCAGTCCCCCTCTGCACCAGGAGACTCATGACTCAGGCTGGGGTGTGCAGGGCGGCAGCACAGACCATGTGCACAGTTCTTACTCTGTCCTGCCTTCCACAGACTATCTGCTGCACTCCTCTCCAATCTCCCGAAGGTCCCTTTCTGTCCCAGCTGATTCCCCGGCTGTGAGGGGTTTCTCTGAGTGTGGGGACCTCCCCTCACCTTCAGCTCCCCACCTGGGCTGCTGGTCCCTTCCCGATTCCTCTTTTCTTTTTTCTTTCTTTCATTCTACCCAGTGGTGAGGGGATTTTTCTTGTCCTTTTAGGCATCTGAAGTCTTCCACTAATGTTCAGCAGGTGCTCTGTGAGAACTGTTCTATTTGTAGATGTGCTCCTGACGTACTTGTGAGGAGAGACGAATTCCGCGTCCTCCTATTCCACCATCTTGACTTCTCCCGCTCGGTGTGCTGCAGATATATAACAAATGTTTGTTGAACAAGCAAATGAGCTAAACAATCTGATCTGATTACTTTTTCACTGAAATAAGTTGTCTGATCTAATTAGATACACTGACTCTTTGACTTTTGTTATTCTGTTAACCCAACTGTGGAGTTGGCAAGAGGAAGCAGTGTTTTCTGTTTATCTGCATGATGTTTGTTTGGTGGATTCTTGCTTTACTTAAATGAACATTTCTGAGGATACCTGCTGTTGTTTCCTAGCAGTGAAAATCAATCAACCAGAAGAGAAATATATGTTCAGTTTTGGAACAATAAGGTAAACACTCTTAGTTTGTCATTGTTCTTAAGAAACAGATTTCAATTGAGAACAAGTCACTTGGGTAAATAAGATTGCTTTAGTGTCTAGTAAAATAATGGAACAAGTGTTTTGTAGAAAAAACAACCTGCTCACTTAAGTGTTGTAAGGGACATGAAATATGAACATATCAACAGCCTATAATTACAAGAAACTCATTTGATTGCTTTTCTGAAAATAATTCAATTACTGAAGTACTGGTCCAAAGAAATAGAACAGATGTTTGATCTAGTACCTCATAAAATATTTTACTTAGCCACATATGAATGAATTAAAATTGATTTTCATGGATGTCAATTCAGGAGCCACTATGCTGTGTAACTGAACCCCAAATTACTCAGAAGATTTATTTTTCAACAGCACTATGTAACTTGGAATGGGGAAAGTTATGGAGAATTGGAGAGAGGAATTAGCAGCCAAGGTTTGAAAACCATATACTGCTTATAGGAATATTTAAAATCTAGGAGCTTAAGTAGTGTTTTAAAAATATATGCTTAATATTTACTCGATAGAGCATATTACTAAATAGGTTTACTCCTCCTTACTAAAGGTAAAGTCTAATCCCTCCACCCGCCTACTCTGAATATGAATGCACTTAGTGACTTTCTTCTCAACAAGAAAATACAGCAGGAATTATGGTGAATGGCTCCCAAGGCCGAGTCATAAAAGATAGTGCTTCTGCCTTGCTTATGCTTGAGTCACTCACCCAAGGGGAAACCAGCCACGGTTGCTTTAGGACACTTGAGAGACCCTACCGAGAAGTCCTTTTGTGAGGAACTGAAGCCTCCTGCCAACAGTTTGCACAAACTCACCAGCTATATAAGTGAACCTCAGTCAAATCTAATTTCAGACAAACTCTTAGAGAACTTTAGGGGACTGCAGCTCCAGGTGAAACTTGAATAAAACCTCATGAGAAACCCTGAGCCAGAACAACCCAGGTAAGTTACTCTTGAATTCCTGACCCACAGAAACTGCAAGGCAATGAATGTTTACTGTTTTAAATGACTGAAGTTTGAAGTAATTTGTTATGCAGCAGTAAGAAGTCACAAAAGTCTAGTTTCCCACTAATTTCCACTTATACTTAGAAATGGCCTGAGAGCTTACCTTACATTATATTACATTTAACTGGATTTTTCACTACCTGTTTTTAGGTTTGGAGGCCAGTTTCCTCAGATGAGTGCAGAGATTCTCCCTGTATCTCTCTGACAGAGACTGTGTTGCGGGGGTGAGGTGATGGTGGTGGGAGAGAGAGAGAGAGAATATGTTAGAGACAAAGAGGGGTTAAATGGAAGAAAAATAATGCCCTTGAGTGGAATGTGGTGAAAGATGGAATGTGTACACGAGGGACAGAGTAGATTTGTTAGCAGTACGTTCAGGACATAAAATCCAGGGCTGCTCCCCTGAATGACTACATCACTGATTAATTTCATATTGTGCTCAGTTGGGTGCTTTGCTTGCAGGGAGCCAAGAGGTGGACTAGATTTAAGAAAACAAAGCTCATTTTAAAGACCTGCATGTACTGGGATGAAGATTAGGAAAGCCAAGGGACCAAGGCCATTCCAACGGTCAGCGCCGTCTCCCTTGGCTCCCTTTGGTTTCTCTCTGACCCACAGGCCAGACATGCAGTTTCTCTAGTCCTCAACCTGAAGGGAGCCAGTCCAGCAGGCTTTGCTAATCACCACCCCTGCTGGGCAGATGGCCTGTGGGCAGGGAGACTGGATCATCTACTCTGCGCCTATCCTGGTGCAAAGAACCTGGGTGCTTTCTTGAGTGAGTGTGGTGTCCACGCTGGGTGAAGGTGGTACCATGATTAAAGCTATCACTATCATTTATCACTATTCACTATAAATGATCATCTGAGGGAAAAGAAAAGAAAACCCTGAATCATATTTACAGACAACCCATAACACTTAACACAAAGATCCAAATGTGTAATACAGTGATAGCAAAGAAGGCATTTCATATAAACGTCTGAAAAAGAAATTTACTCATGTTACTTCTCTCTGACTCCCCTACACGATTTTAGAAATCCTTTTTAACTTGCTCCAGATTTTCCCCAGAACTCTAAACCCTACACTGTATGTGCTGCGTGATTTTTCAACTTTTAAATGTGTCCTTTTCTCCTGAAAACAATGGAAGTATCTGCTGTTCTGTGGAGATAAAACACTGGAAGCCTTTTCTGACTTCGTGGGTGGGCATGCAGAGTTGGAAAACTCCACATCTGACATCTACTTACTTTAATACCCTTCAGGGTCTTTGCCCTGTATTCCTCAAAACCCCTTCAGAATCACTCCACCTCAGACTCTTTGGGGCCAGTAAATGCTCCCACAGCATAAATAGCTGTTCCTGTCAAATTGCTGTGTTTTAGAGGAAGACAATATTACAGTCTTTTTCCTCATACCTTACAAGCAAAAAATTCATTAAGGCAACAGGTAAGTCATAGAAACATCTTTCTCTGGTGTGCTTTTGTTGTTATGCTATTGCAAGTAAATATCCCTGATGCTGTAGTTGTTGGTATAATGAAAACCTGAGTGGAGGATGGTCTTTAAATCCCAGGTGCTAACGGCTTCTTAGCCACTCCTCTCCAGGTACTGTGGACTCATTGAGTTTCCAAGTTTTCTTGTATTCTCACCAGCTGATACTAAGGTCATTCTTCTCGGGGTCCCAGTGACCACGGAGCACGGTTTGTGCAAAGACACTGCGTGACAGGCTCCAGAAGATCCGGACAAGGGAAGACCCTGGATGACAGAGGAGCACGATTTACATCTGCTGTGTGCCTTGCCTCAGGTGTCTGGCGTGATGCCTCAATCCCAAAGGCTCTTGAAAAGCCAAAGGCAGACACAGGCAAACAGGGGATACAGAACAAATCTGTTCAATGTAAAGGTGTTTACTCTGCATCTCAGCCTTAGGAATGCTACAATCTCACTAGGGGGACAGAAGGGGTCTTACAGAAACATATTGTGAGCGGAGCAGACAGAGGGTAGTGATTTTCAAAAGTCTGCTGTAACCTTCTGGTTCAGTGTTTGTTTCCCTGAGGGCAAGGGAGTGAGATTTTATATTTCTCCCTATGTAGGAGTTCACATCTGGTTAAAGCATGCCTTGGCTCGATGGGTGAATAATTGAAGAGATTGTTTATGTTTCCAGGGTGAGGATAATTTTGGAAACCAAGATGTGTTGATTGATGATGGAGAGCTTAGTGATATTGAGGTAGTTTATGCATCAGTTGGAACAGGCTGACATCTTGATGACATGTAACTGACTTTGACATTCGTCAAAGATAGTGATTCAGAGACCAGGCTTGGGACCCAGACTGCCTGGGTTTCCATCCCTGCTCTGCCACCTACCAGGTATGTGACTGTTACCTAGTCCAAGCTCGTACTGCTTGCTACACAGCAGACCAATAAAACCAGAAATGAGGTGTTGGGACAAGGAAGAGCAACCTTATTCAGAAAGCCAGTAGACCCAGTAGATGGTGGACTAGCATCCCAAAGAATCGTCTTGCCTGAGTTAGAGTTCAAGCTTCTTTTAAACTGGGCTTCCCTGGTGGCGCAGTGGTTGAGAGTCCACCTGCCGATGCAGGGGACGTGGGTTCGTGCCCCGGTCCGGGAAGATCCCACATGCCACGGAGAGGCTGGGCCCGTGAGCCATGGCCGCTGCGCCGGCGCGTCCGGAGCCTGTGCTCCGCAACGGGAGAGGCCACAGCAGTGAGATCAAACATTTCCTGGTTCCGGCATGACTCCGGAGATGTGTGAATTTCTTTTTTCCTGCAGCCATTCACAGGTGGGCCTGGTCAGGATGTTTCCTGTGAGCTAAACAAAGGTATTTTAGCTTAATGCTCATTACCTGGGAGGCAGGGGTCCCAGAGATGGGCCATTATGTATAATTTAAGCTTATAGGCAACATCCCTTTAGTGATGAACTTGGAATAGAACATAAAGGTTCTTCCCTATTACCTGACCTTGAAAAAGTTATTTAACCTCTTTGAACCTCAATTTCCTCACCTTTGAAATTGGATAGATAATAAGAGCATCTACTTCAGAAGGCTGCTATAAGGGTTATAAAAACCAGGGTTTGTGAAGAGCTCAGACTGGCTGCTGTCTATGGTAAATTCTGCATGAACATCTACTCACACACACATGTCAATTCACAAAGACCTGATACCTTTCTAGCTATGTCATTGGCCAACGTTTGTGACCACGGGCAATCCCGTAACTTTAGCTACATTTTTGTCCTTATTTATCCATTAAAGGGGTTGGACTAAGCTCCATTCTAGCTGTGCAAGTCTGTGATTCTATCCTGGTGTTTGGAACCAGTAGTAGAGACATGAAGAGCACCATGGAAATAATTATTGGAGTTCACAATAAATCAGCTACAGAAATGGGTGGAGATGATTCAACTGCCTTTCCACTCACCCGGTATTTGAAAGCACAGGATGGTCTGTAGGTGATCTCAGATTCAGGAGCTTATCTACATAGGCATCTGCCAGATAAAAGGAACAGACAAGTGGCAACAGCCATAAGATACTTTTACACTAAAAATGAAAACTTGACGATACAGACTTTGTAAAGCCTGGCTATAGCCAAGATGAGGAAACAGCTATACCTTAGTCAGGAGAAGAAAACAGCCAAAGCCTTAAAACAGCAGTGACACTTAGCCACTGTCCAGGCTGAGTCAGGTGCGCCACCAATGCAGACTGTCCGGCAAACTTCCACTGATGGCCTCAGGTGATACCCTCAGGTGATACTTCAGATGATGTCCTCAGGTGATGCCCTCAAGGAAAAAACTGTAAAATGAAGGAACTGAGCAGGGTTTGTTTACTTTTTTATTAAGATAAATTCCACGATATTTGGAGAATTCTCATCTTGAGAAACTGAACAAAGTTTAAATTCTCAAGCTGGGTGGAAAAAGAGATACATCCGGAGACCACACCATTTCACTGCAAAAAAGAATGATGTACCTTATGCTGTATACCTTAAATCAAGTCAGAGTATCTATAGGATTCTTAAAATATTTTTCAATTTTTATTCTCCCTTTATTCTTTGGTTGAAATCAGAGGTATGTTTTGAGTATGACCTTAGCTCTTGCTGGTGAATTTGAGCTCCTTGCAAAGAAAAGAACATTGCTGAAAGAGCCATAAATAAACAGGAAGCCAGTGTAGATTTGCAAACATTTCCTCCAAGCTCTAAGGGTCACTGCAGTATTGGAAAATGGAACAAAAGGAACAGTTAAAAGACAGAGCATCGGGCTTCCCTGGTGGCGCAGTGGTTGAGAGTCCGTCTGCTGATGTAGGGGACGCGGGTTCGTGCCCCGATCCGGGAAGATCCCACATGCCATGGAGCAGCTGGGCCCTTGAGCCATGGCTGCTGAGCGTGAGCATCCGGAGCCTGTGCTCTGCAACGGGAGAGACCACAACAGTGAGAGGCCCGCGTACAGCAAAAAAAAAAAAAAAAAAAAAAAAAAAAAAAAAAAAAAAAAAAAAAAAAAAAAAAAAAAAAAAAAAAAAAAAAAAAAAAAAAAAAAAAAAAAAAAAAA